>JAXGGA010008303.1:0-57692 GCA_038373865.1 Uloborus plumipes
AATAATCCTACAATGTGGTTCCTTCATCTTAGGAATGAAATCAAAATCATAAAGACGTAGATTGGTGTAATGTAACTAAGACTTAATTGCACAGTTGTAATTGACTTCATTCCTTAGATGAAGGAATCCTCTCGTGGCATTCGTTTAAAAACTGCTATTGAAATCCCTCTGGCAGTAGTAGACAGCTCCATTCGAACTGTTAGTAGAACTGAGGTGTTACTGCAGCTGCCCTACGACGTATCCTAGCCAATCAAAGATCCACCGTCTTCATTAATGGTGGTTGGGGGAAGTTAAAAATGCTCGTGGTCATAAAGTACCCCAAGTTAAACGATACCTCTGGGGGTACTGGGCCAGGGGTTTGCTCTGCCCTTGGTCCGGATCAAAAGAACAGAGCGCTTTTCAAGGCCTCATCTCGGTTAAACTACGAGTTGTGGTAGGTACGGGAAACCCTGGAGTGTGAAATGAAATGTCCTACGACTTTCATAACAACTATCTGTGGAAACGGATTGTACGGAATGCTTCTCTGGAGCAGTTCCGAAGCGAATTTCATGAAGTGGTTCCTTCATATTAGGAATTTGTCGAAGTCGTTAAGACTTGGGCAGTTGTAATTGAGACTTAATCGCAGTTGTAATTGATTTAATTCCCACGATATAGGAGCCACTTCGTGGCATTAGCTTCAAAACTGCTATACACACAAAGATATATTACTGCGAGAGTACCATTAAATTCGAATTTAGCAGAACTACTACAGCTGTTCTAAGACTTTTCTTTGCCCTCACGACATTGCAGGAAACGGGTTGTACACACACTGCAAACACTGAATGTTGTTTTTACGGTATAATACAGTTAGTTTTATAGTAATAAACTGTAAAGATAGCTAATTTTACAGTAATACACTGTAAAATTCCTACTTTTACAGTACTTAACCGTAAAATTACTAATTTTACAGTTATAAACTGTAAAATTGCTAATGTTACAGTTCATTACCGTGCATTTTACATGTTTAAACTGGAACCTCTCATGCCAGGATTATACTCTTGTTTTTACAGTATAATGCAGTTAAATTTTACGGCAATAAACTGTAAAATAGCCAACTTTACAGTAAATAACAGAAAAATTGTTATTTTACAGTTTATTACTGTGTATTTTACAGTTTTAAATTGGAGCCTAGGCTGCCAGTATTATACTGTAAAAACAGCAGTTCATTTTTTGATGTGCAGTGAAGTGTAGCATTTACCAACATACACTAGTAAAAATTTTCAACACCAATTTCTGTCAAAGCAATAACAAATTATCATCTTTTCTTGTTATTACCAAGGCAATTTGCTAATTAATCATTTAAAACCAAAGCATTTTTACTGTATTTGAACGGTTATTACACCATTTTTTTTTCACGGCAACGACGTAGCCGTTCACTACAACATTAATAACGTGCAACGCAGACCACAAGACAGCATTTTAGTTTTCTCATTCTTCAATTTATAACCCTTCACTTAGGTTAATAATGGTTTCAGCAACTCTCCCCAGCCACGACATAAAAGTTTACTTTCATTTATCATTCTTGATATTCTTAATATATTCTTTTCTCTCAACATCCCTAAAAGTTCTATTAAGCCTCAATAGCTCTCCGAAACCTAAATGCCCTATATTCTTTCATCAATTCCCACCCACAAGCCAATCCCTATCCTCCATCACCTAACAAAAATAATATAATTTTTATTTTTCGCCCCTAATGGTGCTAGGCGTCCTTTCATCACTTGGCGCTGCTTTAATAAGCGGTTAAAATATAGTATCCGTTTTCGTATTCGGTTTTAAATAAGGGCTAAGTTGTTAGCTGATATCGCATCGGGCGTTATTTCTCCCACACATAATAGGAATATAAGGAACGCGGAACTGTTGTTTGCGGCTTGATCTCGTTAAGATAAAAATTATGTTGACCTGTAGGGCTTTCAGAATCTGGCCAAACATTTTTCATGTCTTGTCTTTTTGTAACTCAATTCATAGATCAAATGTGCTTTTAGTTTCCATTATCTTGAATGTTTTGCGTTTTTTTTAACCAAAAAAATATTGATGAAACCAATGATAAGTTTTATGTTTTTGAAAGTTGTAAAAGTGGTTTGCAAAATAAGCCTGATAAAAGAATAAGCTGAACTACTTTGCTTAGAGCAATGATTTTTAAACTCTTTTGAGTCAAGGCGTCTTTTTGAAAACTTATCACATTGCTTTTATCTAACTAAACGTGTGAGAAAACCTATTTAACGGATAATATTAAAAGTAAATTTAAGTATGGGAATGCTGGGTAAAGCAAAGAGAAAACGTTCATGTAACTTAATCTTTACAAAATGAACAAATTTGAAAATTGCTTTGGAAACAATTGTATATAAAGAAAGAGTAACAAATTCTATAACAAAATTTGCATTGTAAAACTATGTTTTACTTTTGGCAACAAATTTGTGCTTTCAAAAATAGGGGACTTTTTACATTTTGTTTTTTCATGGGACAAAGAGCAAAATAAAATATTTTTGCAATGAAATATTTTCCGTTTGATTATTAAAAAATAATTTTGGAAAAAAATAGAACCGACTTCAGTTAGAAATTGCTCTAAAAAGTAAAAAATATTTTTTTTCTTTGAACACCATCGAAACTACTTTTAAACATACGTTTTGAAGTCGGCGCAAAAACAATGTATAGAATCATACGCATCTACAATTCAACTACATAAATTTTAATACATCCAGGTTCTTTAAGAGCATTCGCATACATTTCATTCATTACCACACATTCGTGTAATGGTACAAATAGTCTGCTTTTAATTTTAAATGGTTTCTCTGAAAAATGTTGGCAAAATATAGTTAAATATCATTTTACCCATCGTTTTTGCTCCGACTTCAAAACTTATGTTTAAAAGTAGTTTCGATGGTGTTCAAAGAAAAAAAATATTTTTTGCTTTTTAGAGCAATTTCTAACTGAAGTCGGTTCTATTTTTTTCCAAAATTATTTTATTTTATTCTTTTTAGTGTAAGTGTACTTATGAAATAAGGTAATGTTTCCATTACGAAACTTCACTTAATTTTCTTAAGTAAATGCTCCATAAAATAAACTGTGAGAAAAAAGGAAGAAACTATCAACGCGTCTAAAATTTTAAACAATTGACACTAAAAAATAATCACTGTTATTCTCTGGTATTTATTCGTGTACTAGCTTAATCAAAGCCATTTAAATATCAACGGCTTTTCAACTAATTTATATTTCAAAGCAATTCTAGTTTCTCGTTGTTCTTAAGATTTTAACACATACTACGTACGTTCCCGCTAATGAGTTTCATGTTTGATTTAGTTAAGAGCGATTCCATACCAAATCACCGAAAAAAAAAAGTTGGTCGCACGACCGACTCGGATTTTTTTTTTAATTTGGTACACAAATTGATGGTATAGAGGTATGAAAAAGCACAAAAGGAAAGTTACCTGCTCCACTTATTTTCTGAGATACATGCCCTCAAAGTTTGTCCGCCACGTCAAAATACTAAAAAAGTGATGTTATTTAATAATTTTTTATAAAAAATCGTACTCATGCAAAATAAAAGTGTTAGATATCTATGGAAACTAGTTACTCAAGGCATTCTGAAAAAAAATACTAGAACGTTCATAATGAAAATTGCTAAGGTACAGGGCTCTTTGAAGTTGTCACCACAAAAACTTGATTTTGCAGATTTTGCTAAAATTCAGGCATTTATTACAAAAAAAAGGCAAACAAAACCAAAGGTTTTCTCACTTTCTGGTAGTGTACAGGTCCTCCCTGTAACTTGCTACGCAATAAATTTTTTGGGTTTCTCCCTCCTTCTTGGAAATATTTTAGCTTAAAGATAAGCCGTAAGGCAAAAAATGCGTTTTTGGCCATTTTGGCAGCCATTTTTCTCATAAAGGGGGAGCAGTAGAAACTTTAATTTTTTTTTAAAACAAGCCACTGATATGTTAGCTATTCACAGGAGAAGAGTTTACTTTTGGTTATTTCCTCCATTAAGAGATATCCTGCTGACAGTATATGCATGTTTTTCGCGACGACCATATGCTTTTGTTCCCCCTCTCATGGACTTAAATTTAATTAAACCAAAAAATAATGATATATTTATTATTAGCTGTATTATCTACCCAATATGTCATGAAATTTAATTTATTAAATCCTTGAACAATAAATTAGATAATTGATAAAAACAAGAAAAAGTATTTATCTGATGCCTGAGCATTATGCATTCATAATTATAAAACACTAAATACTTTCTTGAGAAATTAATTAACATAAATGAGCTCTAAATATTTATATTATAAGCAATACCCAATCTTGTGATTGGGATACTCCTGTTTTTAATTGAAGAATTTCTTGAATATCACATGAATATCAGGAAAATAAATGAGGTCTTTTCGTTTGATGTAGGATACTTCAAATATGTTATATATCGTTATATAACATATATGTATCGTTATATATACGATATATAACATATATGTTATATATGTTATATATCGTTTGATGTAGGACAAATTTCATTTGATGGGCTACTAACTGAGCATGGTGATAAAGAGCTATTAATTTCAGCATCGAATTCCATTTTACCTTATTAAGAGTTAAATATTTATAAAATAATTAAATAAATAATTTAATATAAAGCCATGCTTGAAGAATTAAAATTAGTGCAACTAATTTATTCCCATACTGATCTTTACAAAACTGACATGTGTTGAGCACTGATAAGAACTGACAATAAGTTTACTCACTAAAATACTAGTTCACAGATACTATAAAGCGTAGGGGAAGACCGCCTATATTGGACCACTGCTTAAATTGGACCTCGGGCTTAAAATCTAGTACAGAGATCTATGCTAAACTTTAACGGTAGATACATAAAGTTTTAGGAATAAAATCAATGTGTATGAAGTTTCACCAGTCTTCGAACTGTGTAGCGTGAGTTACGGCATGATTTATGTTGGAAACGTGTAAAATCTTATTTTGCGGTCTTGTACCTAGTAAGATAGTACTAAAACTTGTAAGCTGAGGTAAACTGCTGTTATAGCATGATAATCTGTGTTTAACAAGGATCACATCTATGTATTTACATGCGCGGTTGTGATAATTTTTGACAGAGAAATAAGCTGAAGAATAAAAAATGGCATGTTTTCCATTATTGGACCGAAAAAAGTTTCCTATATTGGACCGGTGGTCCAATTTAAGAATATGATTTTAAGCAAGACTTTTCATTAATTGTAACATTAAATAAGTGACTCATCTGATTTAATAGCGTAGTTAAGATTATTTTAAGAATACTTTAACACCTATTCACGATATTCATTTTTTTTTATCAAGCACATTTTCTAGAAGCTGCAAATTCTTGAAATATTTGGGTTTTTTTCTCTTTTTCCATTAAGTTGCAGTTTCAGGTTGTTAAACATAGTTATTAGTTTGAATAAAATTTGCTGGTTTACCGAGAGAAAAAAAATGAAATTCTTCGATTTGCTCAAAAAGATTTTAAAAAGAAACAATTAATATGCTACTAAAATGTTCAATGTAGATGAAACCGGTCTTTTCACTGCCCAAAAGCCCCAAAATATATCGATATATTAAAGTTAACACCAGTTTGGAGCAGTAATGTGTGGTGAACGTGTTAGAAACACACTTGCTATTTGCTGCATGGGTGCAACAGAATTGCTACACCCCCTCCCTCCCCATGCTTATTTTCAAAAGAATACGTTCCATGTATTTGTTTATCGTAAAAGCATCCCCTGGTGAACAATATGCTTGTCCAAGAGCATAGATGCAATAAACTTGGTTAACGAGAGCGATATAATAATGCTTTCTCTTAAAGCACACCATGCAAGATGTTATCTTTTTTCAGCCTCTGTCTACATATTTTAATCGAGTGTGTGATACATGGATGCGAGAACATCCAATGAGATCCATTACCCAATATCGAATAAAAAAACTGTTTGGTAACTTTTATGGGTAAACCTCAATCAAGGCCATGGCAAATGTTGTGAGTTGATTCTAAAGAACAGGAGTTTGGCCTGTTAATTGGCATGTGTTTAGCGGCATTGACTTGGCTGGAGTAGAATACGATGTAAGTAGTCTAGATAAAACTACTCAAAGTGAGCAGGCTACATGTTCGGTGTAAGTTGTACTGTTGTACACCATGTACAAGAACTAGCTACGACTTAAATTAGTACAAGCTCTGCATAATCAGCGGATAGTTCTCATCAAAGCATGATTGTCAACTTCAAGAAGGAAGGCTATCTCAGCAATCATTCTAACGCCGTATGAAAGAAGCATTGAACAGAAAAAGTCACACAAGAATAAGCAAGAAACTGCACAAAACAATTGTTATTGCCATAATTGTCATAGAGATGAAGCGCAAAACATGATTAAATGCATGAAATGCTATCAGTGAGTGTATCAACACTGCCTAAATGAGACCGAAGCAAAAGAAATTCTATTGCAAATCCCGGAAAAAAATGTATAGTTCAACTATAAATTATTCTATGATTTTTTTGATACGGTCCAATTTAGGAAGCGCATGGTTCAATATAGGCGCATATATTCCTAAATTGGACTTTTGCAACTTTTTGTAAGATAATTTTTCAAAAAATAATTTCCATATTTTTAGAAAATATAAGCTCCTAGGGTGGTTCCTGATTAAATTTAGCTTACGATGCCCTATTTTGTATTTTTGTTTTGCTTCACATTGAGCGACACAGGCCTCCTGTTCTTAGGGGGTCCAATATAGGCGGTCTTCCCCTACATTCTATTTTCTTCAAAATAATACTGCAACAAAGAACAAGGGTATAAAGGGGTAGGTACTAAAGAATTTCTTGAAAAATCAATTAAAATAAAGGAGTTTCGAATATTTATCTCATAGGCAATACCCAATCTTGTGATTGGATGTTCCTGAGTGATGGCTATAAACAGGAGGATACCCTTGTTCTTTGTTGCAGTATTATTTTGTAGAAAATAGAATGTACGCTTTATAGTATCTGTGAACTAGTATTTTAGTGAGTAAACTTATTCTTGTCAGTTCTTATCAGTGCTCAACACATGTCAGTTTTGTAAAGATCAGTATGGGAATAAATTAGTTGCACTAATTTTAATTCTTCAAGCATGGCTTTATATTAAATTATTTATTTAATTATTTTATAAATATTTAACTGTTAATAAGGTAAAATGGAATTCAATGCTGAAATTAATAGCTCTTTATCACCATGCTCAGTTAGTAGCCCATCAAATGAAATTTGTCATAAAGTATCCTATATCAAACGAAAAGACCTCATTTATTTTCCTGATATTCATGTGATATTCAAGAAATTCTTCAATTAAAAACAGGAGTATCCCAATCACAAGATTGGGTATTGCTTATAGTATAAATATTTAGAGCTCATTTATGTTAATTAATTTCTCAAGAAAGTATTTAGTGCTTTATAATTATGAATGCATAATGCTCAGGCATCAGAGAAATACTTTTTCTTGTTTTCATCAATTATCTAATTTATTGTTCAAGGATTTAATAAATTAAATTTCATGACATATTGGGTAGATAATACAGCTAATAATAAATCTATCATTATTTTTTGGTTTAATTAAATTTAAGTCCATGAGAGGGGGAACAAAAGCATATGGTCGTCGTGAAAAACATGCATATACTGTCAGCAGGATATCTCTTAATGGAGGAAATAACCAAAAGTAAACTCTTCTCCTGTGAATAGCTAACATATCAGTGGCTTGTTTTAAAAAAAATTAAAGTTTCTACTGCTCCCCCTTTATGAGAAAAATGGCTGCCAAGATGGCCAAAAACGCATTTTTTGCCTTACGGCTTATCTTTAAGCTAAAATATTTCCAAGAAGGAGGGAGAAACCCAAAAAATTTATTGCGTAGCAATTTACAGGGAGGACCTGTACACTACCAGAAAGTGAGAAAACCTTTGGTTTTGTTTGCCTTTTTTTGTAATAAATGCCTGAATTTTAGCAAAATCTGCAAAATCAAGTTTTTGTGGTGACAATTGCAAAGAGCCCTGTACCTTGGCAATTTTCATTATGAACGTTCTAGTATTTTTTTTTTCAGAATGCCTGGAGTAACTAGTTTCCATAGATATCGAACACTTTTATTTTGCATGAGTACGATTTTTTATAAAAAATGATTAAATAACATCACTTTTTTAGTATTTTGATGTGGCGGACAAACTTTGAGGGCATGTATCTCAGAAAATAAGTGGAGCAGGTAACTTTCCTTTTGGGCTTTTTCATACCTCTATACCATCAATCTGTGTACCAAATTAAAAAAAAATCCGAGTCGGTCATGCGACCCCCATTCGGTGATTTGGTATGGAATCGCTCTTAAGCTTTCATGTAAAATTCTCATTATCATTATTATTACAGTTTCATATCAACCACTTTTGTAACAATGTATTTCATATTTAATAATTTAGGACAAATCGCTTTAAATTCGACTACTTATAAATATTTCATACTTACTCCAGAGAAGCCTTGGTTCAAAATGTTTATCATGATTACTTTTTATTTTGCTGTTGCGAGGCAACAAAATTTTTGCAACAATGGATTGAAAATTTAATCATTTAATGGGGAAATGACATGAAATTTACTGCTTTTCTTAATAACTTTTTTCTAATGAACAAATATCGTCATATGAGTACATGGTACCTAAGTTACACCATCTCCTATCGATTAAAAATAGAATCGTCCAAATCGGTTCAGTAGATTAGATGTTATATGCGAACAAACAAAAAAAAAAAAAAAAAAAAAAAAAAACATACGCTTTGAATTGATAACCTCCTCCTTTGTTGAAGTCGGTTAAAAATATTTTTTATCAAATGAGTAACAAACTAAATAGGTAATTAAACAATAAAAAGTAATTAATCAATAATTTCAGTCAATGCACGAGAAAAAATATATAAGTGAAAAAATATTAATAAATAGGAAAATAACTGAATGAATGAATAAATTAGTCTTGGTGAATTATTAAATGAATGAACGCAAATGCATTCATTAATAAATGAATCCTCAAGCGATTTAATATGTAATTGAATAATTAAACGAAATGATAAATATTTCACTTTGCCCCGCATTTATTGATTAATGGTACAAAACATATTTACAAAAAAATGCGCCTAATACTAAATAAATATACACTACAATGAATATTAATAGGTCTCAGTTGATATTTAAGTACTAATTGCACAAAATTGATTATTTTGTAATAGGGCAATTCCACGGGTAACTGACTGACATTCACAAAGCAAAAAAAGAAGTATTTTGAAATAAAACACAACAAATCTCAAATTTTACTAATTTATTTTGTCCTGTCTTATTGTACTTTTTAAGCTGAATTTTCTGGTATAATTGAATTTTCAAAATATATTTTTAATGATTTTATAAAAATTGCCAAAAATATAGTAACTGACTGACATGAATGCAACCTGTGTGAAAAGTAACACTGATCCTACAAGAGATTTCTCTGAAAGTTGAAGGAAATTTTAATAAATAAAAAATGAGGATCAAAGAGAATGAATAACCTTTCGGACCATGGCAGTTGAGTTTGAAAATATTGCTGCAGTAAAGAATTACAGTAGCTAGAGTGGCTTGGGTAACTGACTGACATTCCGGTAACTGACTGACATTTCTGAAATATTCTAAATATACTGATGCACATGTTCAAAATTATACAGTAAAAATTATGAATAAGTCTACAAAAAAGGTAAACAATAAAATTACAATTGTCAAACTTAACTTTGCTGTAATAAATGATTGCAGTTTTTGCAACAAATTGGTAACTGACTTACCTATCAGGAACCAACTGTTAAATTACACTAATGCAAATGTTCAAAATTATGCAATAAAACCTTTATAAAGATAACACAAAGAGTAAAGTAATGGAAGTCCAATTTTCAAGTTAATTATATTTACAATTTTTGTTTCCATAGGATATTCGGATTATAGGTTATGCTGGTTTTGTTAAACGTGTTTTGCTATCAGTCACTCAGTACTTTTTTGAAATTTTCTTAAAGTGATGAGTTTGAACAGTTGAGCATTTGCTGCATTGGCCTTAGATAATTACATTTTCATCTATGGGGGTCCTAAAATATTGCATTTTTCGGATATTCGGAATAGCCAAAATATCACTAAATCTCATTTTCAATTCATTTTTTGTGGAGTGAACATCTTCCTGCTTAACAATAATATGTTGTGTTTTCAGATCTTTCTCTTTTATAGCATTATAAAAGGTTGAGGCATTATTGATGGTTGCTTTTCCACTCAACACTTCCATCCATGCTAACCTCTTTACTTGGCCACCGACTCCATCTACGGCTCCCTTGCCATGTGAAGTGGCAAAAAACTGCCATTCGACTTCGCGAATTTGAAAGTCCTTGCAAAAATATGTGAAGTTGCACAGGTTAAAACACTACTTGAACTGACTGGCAGCACCATTAGAAAAAATATGTAACGAGGAAAAGTTCTTAGTTAGCTTCAAGTCCTTTATTATTTCCCGAAGGAAAACCTTCACAGCATTCTCATGATCTAGATAGTCTGATATTACTGCATACGATTTTGTTTGTTTTTGGTCCCCTTCTACAAACCAAGAAACAGCTGTAAAAATTGTAACTTTTTATGGTTCCAATGAGCTGCTTGGATTTCATTTTGTTCCTTACAGCAGAAATTTTCTGCAAAATTAATTTGTAGGACTAGCTGTTCAGAATTTAGATCATCCCATTTTGTCTTGAATTCTTCTGATTGCTTTCTCTTTACAAAAACATGCTGTAGGAATGATGGTAGTTTCGCTCTTAAATCATTTATGCAGTCCTCAGTTGTTCCTTCATTGGTGGTTAGTTGGCATTGAGGAGTATTTTTCCACTCCTTCCAAGTGCACAGTTCATGATGCTGGTCATCATTTGAATTTAGTCCATTTATCATGGGGCATCTGCTACATTTGCCGTTCATACATATTTCATTTTCTTCGTCACAGACTGCAGCCTTTATAAAATCTTTTAATTTAGTCGTAACATTCAACCCTTTTTCTTTTAAGGCATCCAAAAGAAATTGAATATTTTCATGTTTTTGGCAAAGACACACCTTATGGGGAATGTCTCTTCTTAGTAATGTTTGATTTGGGCTGAGGCTGCTAAACATTGAAAGACCAATCTTAACATTTGGATTTTCTTCACAAAAGAGAGCATTTACCAGTCTTAAAACTCAAGAGTTGTGTTGTTTTATGTTTGTTTAACAAGAGAAATATTTTTAGGAGTGTGTAATTAAGTACGCTGTAGTTATTTTGAAATTAAATTAAATGTCAGTCAGTTACCACATTAAGTTGTCAGTCAGTTACCATGGAATTTTTTAAGTTCTTGATGCAAACTTCAACTTCTGTGTATTCAGTATTTAAATACTCTTAATGTAGGCAGAGAATATGAATTTTTGTAACTTTTCATCAAAAATTTTCACGCTCACGGGAAAATGTTGATTTTTTATGGTAACTGACTGACATTCATAAACTGAATTTCAAACTGTATCTAAACGAAACGCCATAACAATATTTTTTTCAAACAAGACTGTATTAAGAATTTTCATAATGTGTATAACAAATTACCCCAACTTTTTTGCTTAGTTAGATTTTTTTGGGGGAAAATATCGAACTCTAAATTATCGAACATAATTCTGGAGAGAAGATGGACATCTCTTTCGGCCTGTTTTCAATACAACAGTTTCTAATATAAAATTTAAGGTGGTACCATATTAAAATAGATAGTTCAAGCTTTTAAGGTATATATATTAATTTGCGTTTTGCGAACATTGAAATTTTGATGCTTAGGTTGACATTTTCGTGGAATTGCCCAATAACGAAAATAATTTTCGTCTTACAACAAAATATTGCAATATAAGTGTTCATTTTTGGAAATTGCTTCTATTATAGTATTCTTTGATTTTTAGAGATAACTTTTTCCTAACTTAAATAGACTACATAAGCACTTACGAAGTTAAAATATCACAAGATACGTGGCTCTAAAAATAAAGAGTTCCACATTTCACTTTGCTCCACTGTTCCATTTTCTCACTTTTTCAGATTGCAAAAGCAGCTTCTGATTTATCTGAGGACAAGTGGGAAGCTTGTCCATGGTCCCGTTGTTAGGGGGCCCATATTGTTGTAAAAACAAGATTTTGTTTACTCTTCAACAGTTTTTTGAGAATTTCTTTTCAAAGATGAACTTGAACATATCTCATATTCTCGATCTTGATGAAGTTCAATTTTTTCCCTCATTTTTAACATTAAGCATTTCAGATTATGAGTTTGAATATTTATGTACGGTTTTGCTAAAATAATCACAAAAAATCAAAAGTTTCACCCCCCCCCTCCCCCCCCAAAGCTTGGCTTCTAAAGCAGTCTTGTGCAAAATCAGAAAGGTTTAAGAGTTACCTGCATGATTTCCAGTAAAAATAGGTGTGAAAATGGCGTGTAGTAATCTCTCAGTGGTGTTTCGAAGAACCAAAGCCTGCGAGCTCATATCTTGAGTGTTTGCACTTGTTTTCAATACAGTGTTATACTCATTTTTAAACACTTGAAGAAATCCTTTTTTTTTTTTTTTTTTTTTTTTTAACACTACGATGCAAGATGTTCTGGGGGATTGCAATTTTTTTTTTTGCTCATGGCCTCCCGAAGTCAAAAATTAGGCCCTCTGCAAAAGTATAGCAATTATTAAGTCTCTAATTGTTTGAAAATATTGAACTTTTTTGGGGGTCCCTGTGAAGACTTCACGGCTCCCTTAAGAGTCGTAACGCTAAAGCTACTTTTCTGATTTTAAACTTTAACTATTTTATTTTAGAGGTAGTGATTGCGTAAAAGATATCATTCTTTCTTCTTCAAGTGAATAAGCTTCATTTTTGAATGAATTATAGCATTCTGGAGATTTAAAAGAAAAAAAAACTGCTGTTTTACTCATATAAGACAGACATTATAGGGATAAATTTACAGAATATATGTTCATGCTTAAAGATTTTTTTCTACCATCTTTAAAATGAGAAACAGATCTCTACGATTTTTAAAATTATGTTTTAAATATTTTTCAACGGTTTAATTATTTGTTTCATCGCAGCACAATAAGTGCATTTAATTTTACCGAACAAGGCTGTAATATGGATTTCTAAAACTTGTGCGGTAATATTTCACATTGCTTCCCAAAATGGGTATATTAATACCGTATATTGCTTGACGATTAAAATTTGAAATTCTGACTGCAAGGCACACAATTGAATCTCCTAACGAAGTACAAGGAACACTTCTGACTGTTTTACAAAACATATTCCAGAGAAGAAAAAAAATAAAATCAATTTTAACTGTCATGAAAAACATTCCAGCTGTCAAAGAATCATTAGCATCAGGCTATTTTGCATCTCCATATTAGAAGTTTACCTTCGTATGCCAAAAGAGTTCAACAAGCAAACTACCAAATGGACCATTGTCTCAGCCAGTTTAAAAAAGAATAACGCTTGTTCCTCAACATCTGATTACAACTGATTGAATATTAAACAACGTCAAACCTTATATAGACACTTTTTACGAGTTAAATGACTGACATGACGTGAGACGCGATCTTACGCGCGTTTTCTCATTTTACGCGCCAAAAAAACTCAGGTGTTCGCGCTTCGTTCGCAGCGGGATATTCCAGGCTAGGGTGTGAAACAGGTAAAACAAACTGTAGGAGTTCCGTCTTACCACGGCGGGGCACACACACCAGCCCCCCTCTTGCCCCCCTCAGATCCACGGGGTGCCCTGTCTGTTCCTGCAAACATTTTGCTGGGCTGACCCGACCCCAGAATAGCTTTTTAACGCAGTGTGAGGACGATTCGGTGTTTTGTTCTTATACTCTTCCCCCTGCCTTAAAAAAGAAACCGCTGGATATCTCATCTTCCTTATTTGACCTCACGCCATTGTGAATTTATTTATTTTATTTCTTGGGGATACAGGGGGGTGAGCAGGTGAGTTGATTTTCGGTCTTCTTTTTTTTCTTTTTTTCTTCGCTCATTTTCTCCGTTTGCGAAGAAGATGATGAGTTATTAGGCTTTTAAGGCGCTGTGAGATATTACGCATGTAAGACGACTCCGCCCTTCAGGTAATTCGATTTTCTCCCTGTCCTTTGCTACTTTCGGGTAAAAAGTAGCACTATTTTATTTGTTGAAGGAAATGTAACAATGTCTTCAGCTCGCATTCCTTGAGTAAAGATAACCGTATCAAAGCGGAGAACTATTCTGTATGGCGGTAGATATTTATTCGAAGAAGATGGAAATTTTATTTGGTGAAGTAGGCTTCTGTAGCTATTTGGGATATTGAATTTATCTTCTTGCAGCTAAAATATTCCGATTGAAAATACGTTTGCAGGTTGATTTTACTAGATGAAAAGTTTTTCTTTCATTCGCAACGCAAATAGACAAAAGGTATTAGTGCATATTTTCAGACATAATGCACCTTGGAGCTCGATTTTTGATAAATTAATTGGAAAAAGTTGTTCATAAAAAGTGTGAATTTTAGTACTTTTTACTCCAGACTCCGAAATAATCAGTATATATTGTTACGATTCGAGTTAATTTAATTTTCTAAAATGCATAATTTGCATATAGTTTTTTCTCGATCTTCGCTTTTCATTCTTGCATCAAGATCACGTTACGCATATGCAAATTGCCGGCAGCATTTAAGCTCGCTACCGGCGCTTTGCATGGCTCGTACTTGTTTTTCAATTTGATCGGCGACTCGGTTGAGTCGACCAATCTTTAAGCCGATAGTTTCGGCATTGTACCTTCATAATGAAATTCGTGCTGAAAGGTATTCATTGTAAATAAGTTCATCATGAATAAAGCAATCAGTTTTACTTTGACTGTTGTGTTCACTGACAAGACTACAGGTTGGACTTTGTAAGCTGATCCAATACATGCAGCTTAACATATATTAGCATTTTTTTCATAGCACTTTTTTCTCATAGAGCGATTTTTGTATTGTTTAAAATAATTCTCTAAAAAAATCTCTTTCTTTGAACGGGAGGAGTATAAGCCCCTAACCTTTCATTTTAAAATAAAATGTAAACTTTTCACTCTATTTTGAAAGTTACAGCTTTCAAAAGATGCATTTTTTACACAACGCTTCAAGCACGATAAGTACATGCTCCACACCTCGTCGAAATTTTACTTTTTATCTTTTTTGCGGTGATGCAACTAGCGCGTTAGCTAACTGAAGACACTATGATTGTTCTTTCATTTAAAAGAAAAAGATTTCGTTTTTTTTTCTCGATAGGAGATTGATTAATATGGAGGGATTTAGACGAGCAAGAGGGTGGGTGTGGACTATATATTTTTTGTAAGCATATATTACTTAAGGAAATGGATAGTAGATAGGTGAGTAGAGGAAAGGCACCAAAGCAGACATACCATTTAAACTTTGGGCTTGAAGCTGTACCTAAAGTCCGAAATCTAAAAGTTTATGCAGGTATTTAAGGTAGAATCTATTTTATGCCGAAATATATGTTCATTTTGTGGGAAGTGTTGAAAACATTTGAAAATTTCTATTTGTTTAGATATTTGTAAACATACGTTGGAAGAAATGAGATCCCAAACCGACATACCAGCAAAAAGTCTCTAAATATTTTGTTAGATACAGAAAACACTTCTTTATTAATCCATAACTACGTAAAATAGTGCGTCAATAATTACTTTTATAGTTTAAAAGCAATACGAGTAAAATATTCAAACAAATTTACATTTCAAGTTGTTTTCTTTTCTTTTTTCAAAACTTTCGTTACCAAAGGTTATGAAACACTCGAAAATACCGGGAGCAAAAGTTTATTTGCAGAAACATAAAAGAGAAACATTGCTCTACAGAAGCAAAATAATCTTTCGTGAGGAAATATCTTGTATAACTTTTTTTCACAATTGTATCTCCCAAGTGTAGTGAATTTTCATTGTAGAATATATTATCACCAATAAGTTATAAACCTTGCTGCAATTTACATAACACGTCAATGGATAACAGCCCGAAAGAATCCAACGACAAGACACGTAATTGGCTGCTGGCATGCAATATAAAAACAGCCGGGGCACCATGCTGCGAACAAACAGCCAGAGACAAGGCCAATTTGTCTATCTCTGCAGTGCCCCTGCACCTCGAGGGGGCGCCGTTGCTGCCGGTGGTTCCCTGGGTCGAGCGCCCCCTTTTTTCGCACTTTTTCTAGATTCGATAGCAACCGAATGCTCCATTCATCACGGGGCTCGCTGTCATGGTGCCTGACCTTTAAAAAGAGCGGGCCTTTAGTTCTTGCAGGAAAATGTTATTTATTGGGGTGGGTTTCGAATTTTTGCTTCGCAGGATATCTTTGATTACCGCACATTTGGAGAGTGGAGTGTAGGGACTGGGCTGCTTGAAAATTTTGAACGGTTGGAGAAAATGGATTATTAGCAATTGAGTACATTAACTCTTCGGAAATTGAAAGAAACTTATAAAACATTAAGTCTGTGGCGTAGTGGAAACAGTTTCACGTGTGTGTGGGGGGAGGGGTGGGGTGTTCAATCACGTAGACATACATAGTTTATGATAGTTAACTGCATATATAGAAATAGAAATTCATACATAATTAACCTGATAGATATAAATAGAAAAACGGATACAAACTTATAAATTGATAGATAGATAGATATACACTGGTATAAATAGTTAAATATATTGATAGACAAAAATATAGTTAATATTTAAATTGGTAATTTTTTTAAATGCATAATTTTTTCAGCGCTGCTGTATAAAACTGTGAGGACACACTAAACTAGTTTGTAATTTAATAGTATGAGCTGAGGCTTTTTTTTTTCTACATGTCTGTTATATTTTTTGAAGATTGTCTAAGCAATAAAAGAAGAATTTTAAGCTTTTAACAATTTTTAGTAGAAAAAGTTCCTGCCAGTAATCAATAATCCTATTCAAACTTCAGTTTAGATAGAACTGCCTCTAAATTCATCAGCATTAAATTTTACTTCCTCCACATGTCTGTTGTATGCTTAAATTGAAAATATATTCAATTGAATTCAACACTCGACTGTTCAATAATTCATGAAAACGTCTAAATTAGTTTTTCTAGATGTGCTTAAGAAATCTTTTCGTAATACATACGTCAATCATATCAATAATAATCAAAATATACTTCATTCAAGCAATTCATTGTTTTTACTTTAGCTATGAAAAATTTCAGAGAAAACGCACATCAATGGTTTTGACCATCAAAAAAATGCTTAGCGTCGGTTAAACGCTGCCATAATCAATATTGCTGAAAATTAAAATGTTATGTTTATTTTTCAAATAAATCTATCTTTTAAATGAGACGGATTGTTAAGAGCCGCAACAACTGAACTAAGCCGTTATATATATATTTTTTCATGTATCGGAAGAGCTATGTACACAGTAAAAAATGAATGTTGTTTTTACAGTATAATTCAGCTAATTTTAGAGTAATAAATTGTAAAAATTGCTAATATTACAGTAATAAACTGTAAAATTGCTACATTTACAGTACTAAACTGTATAATAAACTGCAATACTGCTAATTTAATAGTTTATTACTGTGTATTTTACAGTTTTAAACTGGAACCTCTGCTGCTAATATTATACTGTTGTTTTCACAGTATAACGCAGCTAAATTTTACGGCAATAAACTGTAAAATTGACTACTTTGCAGTAAGAAACTGTAAAATTGATGGTTTTGCAGTTACTGTATATTTTAGTTTTAAATAGGAATGTCTGCTGCCAGAATTTATACTGTAAAAACGACAGTTCATTTTTTGCAGTGTAACTATATTGGATCTGTTTCAGTCTTGATATACGTTTGTTTTATTGACTGCTTTTGAATAACTATTAGATTTGTTTTAGTCTTGTAATATCAGGAACACGTTCATGAGTATGAAGTGATGATATAAGAATTTGAGGAGAAAAAAGAGGACAATTTCTCACATCACATTTATATTCAACATTTAATTTGTAAACTCGCTTTTCCTCCATCAGTTTCGAGCTCCTTAATGAAACGGACTCATTACGCGTCAACAGAGCTGAGTTATGACTCGCAATGATGGTTCCGACCCCACCGCGAACAAGAGGTCCTTCTTTATCGGTCCAGCCGAGGCTTTTAAAAGATCCTATCGGAGCCTCTTCAATCCTTTTAACAAAACGCTATCCTTCATTTTCACTTTCTAATTGAGACGTTCTCCCGCGTCGAAAAGCCTGAGATAGTGGTTGGTGATAAAAGTTTTCCAACACTCCTAAATCAAAGACAGCAATTACGGTTGGATTTCGACCCGAGGGGGCTGGGTGCCGAAATTTAGAGACACTTCTTTGTAGCACTGGTTTCGGACTGGAAGTCAGGAACGGGTGGTTAGCGGCTTGGAACGGACACTGTCAGGTATCACTAAGTACTGTTTCAGGGGTGGGCATCTTTTTTTGAGAAAAGTTCCATTATCTGGCGAAAGCAATGTATGTGTACCACTTTCCAATATAAGAATTAGAGTACTTCCACTTCCAGTGTTTTTCCCTTTTGCAAATGTTGAAGCGTCTTCATTTCTTCTGGGGAAACATGATGCATGTGAAAAATAATGAGTAAAGTTTCGTGCAGCCTCTTATTACTATTTGAAATTCACCAGGTATATGTATCATCAACTAACTCAGACGAAAATTACTGTACTTAAGTGCAACTATTGATGAATTTTTCTAAGTGAAATGTTTTACTGAATTATTCTCAAACTTCACAACTTTTTGTTACTTTAATAGCTGATTGACATCATGAGTTTAAATTGACAGTATTATTTTTGAAGCTGTTCATTTCTTGATCTTTTCTCATTTGCATAAAATGACCCATCGTTTTAATTTTTGTTTTCCTGCTATATTGGATGGTTTTTTTTTTGAAATAAATTTGTTTTGATTTATTTTTTAAAAATAATTTTGGGAAGAAAAAAAAGCAGATTTTCTTTTTATTGCTGGAGAAAAAATAGACAAAACATTTCAAAATTTCCGTTTCTGGAAAGTTTCCAAAAGTCTCTTGACAAATAAACCTCCTCCAAGCTCCCCATTTCTCCCAAAAAGCTCCCTTCACCTGTCTTTGCTAGCTCTTAATACTTTCTTCGTAGACGTATTCTAATAAGTCATTCCTGTTTTTGAGAAGTAAAGGACCATATTAGCCTTCGTTGTAATACTTCGATTGACTTGGAGTATATAGTTTATCACAGAGATAATTTTCAACGATTTTTGTTCTTCTGTGATTGATCAAATACATTTCCGAAATGGAAAAACTATTCTATTAAACTTCGGAATTCGGACATAAAAAAATTGATTTTGTTCATAAGTACATTATACAGACTCATAAGTGATAAAAAATTATGTTTTAAAGCTCAATGCCTAATTATATTTGCTATTTGAGTTTTAAGGTTTGTTTATGAAAAAATAAGTGTATGTTATTAAACATCAGTACGAGAATTGTGATCGAATTGCACCATATCCAATCTTGCTATTCAGTGACATAAAAGAATCGATTTTGTTTCAAAATATCTTCGAACGAACAGGTACAGTACTGCAATACCTTCCCAATAGATTTAATGTTCTATAAATTCCCTGAAAATTGCCCCGAATCCTATTACGATCGCTGAAGTTTCAAAGCGATTGATTTTTGCCAGACATATGCAATACGAGCAATATCGAGCAAGAGAGTGAAATGTATCTCGATTATCGGTTTTTAATATTATTGATATTATATTATACTATATACACATGAGGACGATGATACTTCTGTTCGGGCATATTTTGCATTGGAATAGGTTATGTTCAGAGCAATTTTAAGTTATTAGGCAGAAAGGTAAGCTTGTACCCTGCAAAAAATAAACTGGTTTTCACAATATAATACTGACTGCAGAGGTTCCGCTTTAAAACTGAAAAACGTACAGTAATTAACTGTAAAATTAGCAGTAATACAGCGCATATTTCAGCGCATTTTACAGTTTACTACTGTACGTTTTACAGTTTTAAACTGGAACCTCTGCTGCTAGCAGGGGTGGCTTGAGGGCCGGGTAAAATGGGCAGCAACCCAAAGCCAAACTTTTTTACTATTATTACTGAAATTGATGGCCTTATAACTTTTCAAATTTATTTTAATTGCAGATAGAGAAAGAGAGAGAGAGAAGGAAATTTTGTCGTCAGATCTGTGAGAGTTATTAGCTGGTGTAAATATTAGCAATATGAATCTAATCCTAGTTCTACTATTCACTCAGAAATAGGGGGTCTGGAAGTTTCTCCTCCTGAATTTTATTTGAATTTGAAGTCTTAAAAATTGCATTTTAGAAGTTTTGGTTATATTTTAGGGACATTGAAATTGAATCTTTAGAAAGACAGTTGTTATCTCAGATTGTGTTTAAGGATCTCAAGGCCTCTCCCTCTTAAATTTTTCGAAATTATAACTGGGAAACGCAATGGTGATGTTAAGGGGAGAAGAGATTGATGGCCCGCCCCAGAAAGTTTCTTCAATTTTTTCTCTCGATTTTGTGTCTTAAGAATAAATTTATATGATTCTTGGTTATGTTAAAGGGAAAAAAAGGTTCGTGGGTAATACTTCATCAATATTTAGAAATGAAATCATTAAAAGATAAATCGCTATCTCCGATTATGTCATTGAGAAAGAACTCGAGAGCACCCCTCCGGATTTTTTTTTTTTTTTGAAATTGTAGCTCTAAATCAGTTTTCATACGACCTTTGGTGATGTTAAGGGGGATGAGAAGATTTGGGGAACCGTCCTCGGAAGTTTTCGAGTTTGTTGTCTTAAAACGCTTCTTAGACAATCTTAGGAGAGGAAACGTTCTGTGGCGCTTCCCTGGCATTTTTTTGAAATTGAAATTTTAAACAGCAGCATCTCTGATTCTTAGGAAAAAAAAGGGCTCAAGGGCTCTACACCCAGAATTTTTTCAAAGTTGCAGTTCTAAAAATAGCTGGGGGAATCGCAATGTTTCGCAATTGAAGCTCCAGAAACGTAATTTTAGTCGACTTTCAATGATGTTAGAAGAAGCATTTTTCCAGTGCTCTCCCTCAGAAATATTAAGAAATTGAAGCTCTTTAAACGAAATGTAATGGTGTTCTAACTCAAAACGTAAGCTTTTAACACGCAATTGTAGTTGATCTACGATGATGTAATCAGTAGGATTGGGATCATCCCGCGGATTTTTTTTTTTAATAAAAACCCTAAACACAAAATGCTAGACAGTTTTTCACGACAATAATAAGAGGGGGAGGTTCAAGGCATCTTCGAAATAGTTCCGCATTAAAGTCCTAAAAATGTAATTTTCGGCACTACAAGGTCTGTATTTTAAGTAATGAGAATATTTTTGTCCTGAACGCGGCTGTACGCCAGAGGGCGCTCCGACGGGTTGTAGTCGGTAGTGTGGCCTTCGACCTTGATAACGCTTCACTCGGCAGTCCCTTGCTGGCTTTAGTTGAGGCGGGATCACGCGAGGCGTAGACGTCTTCAAAAAAGTGTGTGCAAGCTCAAAATGCAACAAAGCATTGAATAGCGTTACGCAATCAAATTTTGCGTGGAATGATTCAGCAAGCTTACTGCAGGGAAAGCTTATTGCAAGCTTAAGTTTTAGATGGCACAAAATGTTTAAAGAAGGCGAGGGGAGCGTAAAGGACGAACCCAGTATAGGTCACACGTCAACAATCAAGAACCGCAGAAAATGAGCAACGTGTGCGAAGTTTTCTGAACACAGACCTGCGTTTAAGTGTTCGCATGATCACAGAACAGCTAGGAATGGATAAAATAGTTGTGCACAAAATCACCATTAAGGATCTTGGGATGAGGAAGATTTGCGACAAACTCGTGCTGAAAGTTTTAACGGAAGTTTAAAAGCAAAACCATGATGCCGATTCAAAAGATCTTCCACAGTCTCCCTAAAGCCCCGACCTTGACCCCCTCCCCCCAACAGACCTTCTCCTCTTCCCTAAAGTGAAAACCGCCCCACAAAGGCGCCACCATGGGACCCTAGATGATGGCAAAAGGGCTTGCACGCATGCTCTGAAGGATGCTTCAGTTGGTGGCTACCTGGGGGCGCACGAAGCGTGGAAATGTCACCTGTAGAAGTGTGAAGATGCTCAAAGAGTATATTTTAAAGACTACTAAAGATTCGTAGTGATATCTCTAATAAATTATTTTTTGTAGACTTATTCTCATTACTTAAAATACACACCATGTATTTAATGATGTTAAGGTGGCGTTTCTCGGAGTTTGAGATGGGTGCTCTTTCTTTGGGATTTTTTAAAATTGAGGTCCTATCTACTCAATTGTAGGCCATCTTTGATTAATATATGTGAGAGGGTGAGGCTCGAGAACTCTGCCACAGAATTATTTCAAAATTAGAATTTCAAAAATGCACTACTAGGCTACCTTTACTTCTAGGCACCCAGGGTAGGCGGCGCCTTTCCTGATCTATTCCTGTTTACGGATCTAAAGTGGGGGGCGGGGGAGGAGGTAAAATTGCTCCTACGATAGACGTTCCTGTGATTAAAGGAGTAAAAAAAACTGAGAGCAAAGCAAAAATGTTTGCCCAAGGCCCCACAAGCCCTAGAGCTACTACTGGCTGTCATTATTATACTGTAAAAGCAACAGTTTATTTTTTGCAGTGTAACTTTACTCTTTTTTTTAGTTGTGAATCGGGAAATTATTTCATTTTTATAACTATGATCAACAAGAATATTAAATAGGAAACAAATAAAAACAAATTTACCGCTAGAAAATATTTTGAACCTCATTTGTGAGCGTGCCGTAATATTATGCTGATTTCAAATTTTTTGAAAGTACGAATGAATTTATTTTCATGCACTCATTCTTAAAGCATTGGTATTGTTTTGATGTGTTCCTAAGCAAAATATGTCGTAACAAGCGTTTCACTCAACCTTTTTATGTTTATTTTTGTTTATGAATCTTTTTCACATATTATATGAACCTTTTATTAGGTTTCTAAAAGCTAAAACACATGGGGTTTATCTAAATCAGAAAATATTATAAGCATTTATAAGCATACGAATTGCTTGGGCTTAAAATTACTTTATGATAGTGAAAACAAATATTCCTTCAAAAAATACTGGTAGATCAATGTTAACACTAATGTGATTTGTTTATAAAAAAATTAGGCTTTCATGAGTTTTCATACATGGATTGAATGACTAAATTTATTAAATTTATGAAATATGTAAAAAATAGTCTGTATATAAAAAATAATGCCTGAGCTTTTACATAGATCAGTGTTGACGTACTAAAAATTTTGCTGCTGGGACATTTACAGTGAAGGCGATAGATAACATTAGTTCATGCAATACGAAGATACATACATAATTGTTTTCATTATTTTGACCCCAGTAGTTTTCCCTCCGTATCCAAGTATAATTTTTTTCCTGGTAGTAAGTGTTACATTGCTAAGGAGTCACATTGACAGGCAAATCTCGATTTCGTCGACTTGTTATGTGAACTCAAAAAGGGCTTACTAAAAAAAATTAAAACCTCTTTCTTAAGGTAAACGATGTGAAATTTATTTCATTTTACATGAAATTAGTTCATGCAATACAAAGAGACATAATTGTTTTCATTATTTTTACTCTGGTAGTTTTCCCTCTGTATCTGCGTAAAGTTTTTTTCTGGCAATAAGGGTAACATTGCTAAGGAGTCACATTGACAGGCAAATCTGATTTTCGTTGACTCGTGTATGAACTCAAAAAGGGCTTTTAAAAAAAATATTAAAACCTCTTTCATAAGATAAAAAGTGAAATTTATTTCATTTTACACGAAATTAGTTCATGCAATGCGAAGAGACATAATTGTTTTCATTATTTTTATTCTAGTAGTTTTCCCTTTGTATCCATGTAAACTTTTTTTCCTGGCAGTAAGTGTAACATTGCTAAGGAGTCACATTGACAGGTAAATTTGGGTTTCGTCGATACTTGTATGAGTTCCAAAAGGGCTTTTAAAAAATATATTAAAGCCTCTTTCATCAGGTAAAAGTGTGAAATTTATTTCATTTTATATGAAATTAGTTCATGCAATGTGAAGAGACATAATTGTTCTCATTATTTTTACTCTAGTAGTTTTCCCTTTGTATCCATGTAAACTTTTTTTCCTAGCAGTAAGTGTAACATTGCTAAGGAGTCACATTGACAGGCAAAACTTTGGGTTTCGTCGACTTGTAATGTGAACTCAAAAAGGGCTTACCATATAAAATAAAAAAAAATTTCTGGAGTTTAACGGTGTGAAATTTAATTTATTTTACATGATATTAGTTAACGCAATGCGAAGTGACACAATTGTTTTCATTATTTTTTGTAGTAGTTTTCTCTCTGTTTTCATACCGTTCAAACGGTAGGTGCGGGGGACCTCAGGGTGTCAAATGTCAAATGTCTCTGTTTGAATGTAAAGGTTTTTTCATAGTAATAAATATAATGTGGCGAAGGACTTACATTGACGGGTGAATCTGGATTTCGTCAATCCGTAATGTGAATTAAAAAAGGGCTTACTATATAAAATTAAAACCTCTTTTTTTCGGTTAATAGTATGAAATGTATTTTATTTTTCACGAAGTAAGTTAAGACAATATGACGTAACGTAATTTTTCTCCTTATCCTTACTCTCGTAGTTTTTCCACTGCTTCCATGTAGGGTCTTTTTATTGACAATAAGTATAACATTGCAAAGGGATCACATTGACAGGCAAATCTGGGTTTCGTCAACTAGTAATGTGAACTCAAAAAAGGCTTAGAATATAAAATCAAAATTTCTTTTTTAAGGATAAGGGTCTGAAATGAATTTTATTCACAGTAAGACCTCTCTGACGACTAGACAAGGTGGCCGGCAGACAAAATGTAACATCTTCATAGAGAAATAACACTTTCCGAAACTTTTACCATTGCATTTCATACTCAACATATTCCGAAAACCAGGCGCAATTTTTGCGACACCCCTATCCTTCCAGTGATCATTTCAACGGTCATTAGCCACGAAAGGTGTGTGTTGGGGGGCGGCTCGGAAACAGATAACGCCTTCACTTGAAATAAAAATCACGTCAGGTGCTAAAATTGTCAAGTAAATGAGACAACACCCCCGATACTCCTAAATGGACTCCTATATCTCCTTGCAGTCGAGACGAGGAGAATGATATTTTTTCATTTTTAAATAACGTGCTCTTATCTAACTGCCGATAATTCGTCATAATACGGCTCTCCTCTGCCGCAGAATGGATCATTAGGAGAGAGAGAGAGAGAAGGAGAGAGTTCGAGAGCGAAGAAGAAGGATCTTGTCTCTATACGAGAAGAAATCATGAATTATTAAATGAGGTGCTGGCAGCTCGGGGAAGCCTCGCTTATGACTTGATATGGAGGTGTCTTTTGATTTTATATAGCGACAATTCAATGCAATTCTACTTGTTCTTGACATCTCAAAATCAAAATATATACAATTATATAAAATACTAATCATTTGTTGATAAAACATACACTCAGTGATAGATACAGTGCTAACGACTTTCTATTATACCATCAGAAATGTTTTGGAATTAATCTTTCTCTTGCATTAAAAGCATTAGGATTGCCCACAAACTTTGAATCTAAGGAAATAAATTACTAATAAATATTTTTCATTTGTGGCAAAAAAAGCTTTGGATTATCCGCCTCCTATTCGCTGTCCCTCGTCCACGAGCTCTAGGCCCTATTTACGTGGATCATTTCGAAGTCCGTTAATTTCAGTGAGCTTACAATCCGGTAGACGCTTAAGCGTGCTTCAATACATAGTTTGTCTCTTTATATGCTGTATATATAACTGGAAAAACTCACAAAACGTTTCACGAATTTTATAATGCTTTTTTGTTAATTTGATCGGTATAGACAATGATTCCTCTTATTCCGGTAATGGGAAAGGTTAATTCGCAGTCTTGTGTTGGGTTACTTTCGTAGTCTCTTTGTAAAAGTATTCCAACTCAAATCGGCTGCAGATTACCCTTTCCTATTATCCGAAAAGAGGGAAACATTGCCAAGGTCTTAAGCTCAACCTTCCCAGAGGTGCACGTTACAATCATTTTTACCAAGTGGAACAATTTAGCATGACGCACAATCAAGTGGTACTTGACGCACAACAAAGTGGTACATGGGAAGCGCTGAACTACAGTATTGTAGTCTAGCAGATATGGCTTCAATAATATGATCATTAATTGCCTCAAAACTAAGTATAGCAGAGAGCGACTAGTTATGAAATAAGAGTATCCTGTTCTTCTACTCTATCTACATGGTCCAGAACTCTTGTAAGTATTGAGCTTGTGATTAATAAATTTTTATAATTTTGTAATTTTTGAAGGCAAAAATTTTCAATTTTTTAGCCATGGCGAAGCTTTAGTTTTTAGCAATGTTTTTCCTACGCAAAAAGCTATTTCTCAGGTTTGGCTCCAAAACAAGAATGACTTCAAACTACTCTTTCTGTTCGTTTTTCTAATCATGAATTTTTTTTTCCTATACAATTGAGAAATTATCAGCAATTGGATCAATACTGAAATTTAAATTTTATTGATTAGTTCTGGTTGAATAATACACGCTTTTATTACTATATTAGAATCAGTTAAACAGGAAATGTTTTTCTTTTGAAACTGATAAGTATTATTTGATATTTCGTTAGTGGATGAAGTGGGGAAGCTCTTGAAATAAACCTACTCTCTATATTTCTTTCAAAAAAATAAAAAACCCTCAATTTCTGTCATATAAACTTCCTCCTCTTACTGCCCGAACAATGTTCTCTCATAGCATTACGAGAATAATTATTTGTCTCCTTTTGTAAAAATTGCGAGAAATCAATAAATTCTATAGAACCAATGGAAACTGCTATTTGCAGTAAAATTATGTCGCTCCGGGAAAATTCCCAGAACAAAAACAAACAAACCCAAACTCGCTACCTCTGTCATACAAATGGCAGCCATTCCACATTACTACCCCCGAAAAACACTTCCACTTTTAGTCGCATGTTTAAACAACTCGTAGTCACGTGCAATGATACCTATTCATCACAACAGACATGTCTCTGCAGTTGGATGCCCTCGGACGATTTTCTGTGCGTATTTGCCAGGCCCAGACCACGGTATACTTTATTCATCATCCTCTAATGAATCCAGCTTTCTGTGTCTGCTTGACTAATCATGGTCCACGTGTTTGGATTGCTTGAAGCCCGGCAATGGTCTGCGCCTATAATGTAATGCGCTGCGTTGCCCGTCAAGCGTAACTGTATGGATTTAGTTTGAAATGTGGGCGGGCATGCTCATGGAAGCTCATCTGAAACATGGGTGATGAATTGCCCTCGAAGTTTCTCGCTTACTGTAATAGAGCTGGAGTTAATTTTTTACGCATGGATCATTAGGGGCATTGGAGAGCTGTGAAATAATGTCGTCTATTATCTATAAAATGACGGAATCTTTGTACCGTGAATTTTTTCGTAGGAAATTTCAATAGAGAGTAGGATTGGGAGGGTTCATTTTTCATATAGGAAATGACTTATTCATCTCCACAATTAAGCTGAATAGCTACCGACTTTTTATGTTCTGCAGAAAAGCCTTGAATTAAAAGTTTGATAAAAGTGCTTTTCACTTCTATCTGGTTTCAAAATAAGGGAACCTTGGTTTCCGTGAATTTTTCATAACAAATTTTAATGGATAAGAAGGAATGGAAGGGTTCCTTTTTCACAAGAAATGACTTATTCATCTTTACAATTAAACTGCTACTGTAATTTATTTTTTAATCTGTTAACTTTTTCTGTTTTACAGAAAAACTTTGAACTAAAAGTTTGATAAGAGGGCTTGTCATTTTTAATGGATTCAAAAATGACAGAACCTTGGTTCCGTACATTTTACATAGCGAATTTCAATGAAGAATAGGAATGGGAGGGCTCCTTTTTCGCAAGAAATGACTTATTCATCATCACAATGAAACTGAATCTGCAAGCGAAAGTTATCGTAATTTATTTTTAATCTGTTATCTTTTCCTGTTTTACAGACAAACTCTGCATACAAATTTTGATAAGAGACCTTTTTAGCCTACTTTCCCGTTAAAAATAAAAGAAAGACGAAAAAAGTATAAAAAGTAGCTTAATGCATCTAAAAAATATCGCCAAGTCCAAGAAATATCGCCAAGTTGAAAAAATATTGCCAAGTCCAAAAAAATATCGCCAAGTTAAAAAAATAAAAAAGTAAAATGAATATCGAAAAATTAAAAATTTGAAAGTAGGGTATTGAGATGGGGAATTTGTGTGTCGGTCGGTCGGTCGGTCGGTCTGTCTGTCCCCCCCTAATAACTTTTGAACGAACATTCCGATTTGGACAAACTTTTTTTTGTTGGAAAGATCTCGGCGAGTACAGCTCATTCCCATAGTTGATTTTTTGATTTGCACAATTTTTGGTTCAACTTTGAGCCGTTCAAACAACCGGTCCCGCGATACTAACTTTTGAATGAACAGTCCGATTTGAACAAACTTTTTTTTTTGTTCGAAAGATCTTTTCAAGGATACTTCATTCCCGTATCTACATTTTCGATTTGAACAGTTTTTCGTTCAACATTGAACCGTTCAAACAAGCTGTCACCCCTAATAACTTTTGAGTGAACAGTCCGATTTAAATAAACTTTTTTTTGGTTCGAAGGATCTCAGCAAGGATACTTCATTACCGTATTTACATTTTCAATTTGAACATTTTTTCGTTCAACATTGAACCGTTCAAGCAACCTTTCCCCACCTAATAACTTCTGAGTGAACCATCCGAATGGAATAAACTTTTTTTTTTTGTTGGAAAGATCTCGGCGAGTACAGCTCATTTCCATACTTCGCTTTTTGATTTGAACCATTTTTCGTTTAATATTGAATCGTTCAGAAAAAAAAAAATTAACATTAGCGCCTACGGGGATTTTAAGTTGAATGTTGATCCTGAACTTAAAGTCGGGTTTCCTTCAAACTAACTTTGCAAGAAAATGGTTTTGATAAGTAATGTTTGTAAAATACTTTTCTGAATAATCTTCTGTGAGGATTCTGATTCCAACTCCGACTTCTCAAACATGGCGGAAATGCAGGCTCAGAAAAAAAATGACTGACTGTGCAGACGATTTTTTGTTTATTTATTCATTTGTTTTATTTTATTTATTATTATTATTATTTATTTTTTTTTTGGCAGACGATATTTTTTTGTAACAAAAATTGTTTTATTCACGGGGGCATTTTATTCTTTATTTATATTTTACAACTGGCAACGGATTAAAAGTGAAATTCGAGACATTTTATCAACGGACGAGTTTTTTTTTTTTTTTTTTTTCTTGTTTTTTCTTTCTTTGATAAAATGTGTTTTGATGTACTTTGTACTTTTACTTTTTTTTTGAAAACAATTGAGGAATTTTTCTACGGAAGAACTGTAACAGTTACATTCTTTAAAGGTGCGACAAAACTTAATTTATTCATTTATTTACCTTTTATGTGTCTATTTCATCTGATGAGAGGGGTATATTTTGCTTTTAGAAATCAGCTTTAAGTGCTAAAAAAGTATGTTTGACATAATTTTTAGTCTCAGATAATCAAGAGAATAATGATCAGATGCAAGAATGCCGATGTCGATGTACGGGAAAGTAGGCTCGTTTAGTTCTTGACAGAACTTCTTGTTAATTTTATCTGATTCAAAAATGGCAGAATTTTTGTACGGCGATTTTTTCACAGGAAATGCCTTATTCCTCTCTGCAGTTAAAATGAATTCGCAAGCGAAAGCAACGGCAAATTATTTCATAACAAGTTAACGCTTTCTGTTTTACAGACAAACTTTGAATTAAAAGTTTGTTTAGAGTGCTTTTCATCTTTATCTGATTCAAAAATGACAGGAGAACAGAAATGAGAGAGGTCATTTTTCATAGAAAATAACTTATTCATCTAAACAGTAAAACTGAATCTAGAAGCGAAAGTTATCGTAATTCATTTTTCAATCTGTTAACTCTTCTCAGACAAAATTTGAATCAAAAGTTTGAATCAGATAAAATAAAAAGATTGCTTTTCATTTATATCTGATTCAAGTTTATGATTGTCGTGTAATATATTCGTCATTTCATCACAATTTTGCATCAATTGATCACTATTTTTTAAGCTGGAATGCTCATAAGTGAAAAATTAGGTCAGAAAGTTTCGTTCTAAGACAAAATTAAAATGGTAATCAATATTTTTAAAACACCAATCGGGGGAAAATTATGTAACTTTTTTTACAGCCTTTTGCTTCAATCCATTTTTCTTTTGTTCACATTTATGTGTTTCTTTTTATTGGAGTTTCTGAAGCACGTTTATATGTTCCTCTTTTACGCGTTTCAATCATCTGTGCGTTTTTTATCAGTCCGAACAAACTCCAATATACATTGTCGTATACCTGCAATAGGTTTTTTTTATACAGGCTCTTCAAAAACGTATAAGCTGTGCTACATTGTATTTAAAATCTTTGAATAAATTGAACATAATTGTTTTTGATTACCAAGAAGACTTTAGTAGAGGCAAAATCTGAAAGCATTCTGCAAAGCTTATGCGATCAATCTCATTTTTCTAGCATACTCAAGTGTAATTTCTAGGGGCCCTTTTTCTAAAATCGAGCTCTGAACTAAAGTAATTTGCACATTTAAGAAAAATGTCTTGACTACAAGCAGGGCTTAAGCTTTAGTAGAAAAAGTGCAAGAGTCCATAGTCTTCAGAAATTATTTTTGTACTTAAACAGCCTGAATCCCGCCAAATATGTAAAAAAATCACATAAAACAGAAATTAATGTTGGAATTGAGCTTACGTAAGCTCCCTTGTAAAATAAAGTCCCGATTCTAAGTTTAAAAACATGTTCTAGTATTGCTTGAGTCGTAGACTCAGTAACAAAAATAGTTGAAATGGTGTAACTAATTTTATTTCTCTCCGTGTGCGCTGCTGAGAAGTTTCTACTATATTAATTTCAAGTTTGTACTCTGTGGTGCTCATATTGTGTTTCGGTTGAGCTTTGAAAAGTATACACTTGAACGTTGTAAATTATTCGAATAGTCTTGACAGTAAGTCATAACTTTGTTTTCAATTACAGATAGATAGAGTAGTAAAAATAATGCGCTTTGTATGCTTCATAATGTTTTCATAGTTTCATTTAAGTCATACCACCACATCCAAAACAGCAGGGCCGTGCTGTAGAACTTTCTTATAGAAAGTCTTCAAAGAGCCCAAAGTATTATTCATGACACTATAGCCAATTGATGTGATAAACATAATCTCTGTTTATGGTCGAATGAAGGGATTGATTTTTTTATTTTATTTTTTTGACGTTATAATGGATTTGTCACTGTTTTCAATGTCGAACGCAATAAGGACAAACTGCATAATTAAGCTCACATATACTTCGAACTTTTCAATTCAAAAACACAACAGGAAAATATCCTTAAGTCTGTTATGAATTTTCCCTTTTTGAACAATAGACAAATCCAATAAAAAAGGAAAAAGTGACGTGAGCAAAGTTATACATAATTCACAAAGTAAAAAAGGAGAAAAGTAGTAAAAAAAGTAAGTTGCGGAAATGTGAAGTAAAGCGAAACACTTTTAATTTAGCGATCGGCCCCCCAAACTGATCATACCTTTCGAAATCTGGTTTAAAGCATCCCATCGGATATACCATTAAAAGCCACCTCATTGGCTCGCACGCATTTCGTGAGAGTTTTGAATTGATACGGGCCTTCTTCCTTCCCCGCCGAGTCCCAGTTGATCCCCTAGTTAGTTGTGCGCGGGGTTAGGGTATGAATATTAAATCAATTCCCACTTCACTCTTCATCGTCATTGGTTAGCCCTTTTAAAATATTAACCGTTGCCTGGCAACGAGGTTTGTGTTTAGATTGGACTCTTGCCATGCTGGTGTCGTAGACAATTGATCCTATTTTTTTTCTCTACTCTTCGTGTTATTGAGGGTGTTATTGGTGGGGTAATGAATTGGAAAATGGCCTGGAGTGAGAAATGTTAGACAAAATTTTTATCAAGTTTTTAACGCCTATGAGTCGATTATTCGATTGCTCTTGTAGAAAGAAATCAAAAGTTTAAGCTTGAATTTTATAGCAGGAGAAAATTTAGACATAGCGAATCATTTGTTTTACTCCTGAACTCAATCTTAATTGGAAGAAGCTAATTTAGTCAGTTTCTAATGAATCATCTACGTTATGAGAAATAATTGAATGACTATGTTATGAAAAGTAAAAGATAATGATGATACAACGCTGAAATGCAAACCTACAGGCACCATAGTTATTGCAACATTAACATAGTTTCCCTAAAGGGTATTTATGAAGCTATATATAACTGTCCCAGCTCTCAGAAGTTAGTTGGATTAAAACACTATAATTTTAATTTCAATATGTACTCAGTATGATGCATTTCAAGTAGCTACAAATATTTAGAGTCTTTGAACATAATTTCACTTAAATCAATCACTAAATAACATTGGTGTATATACTAGAATAATAAATTATTATGTTAGACAATTATTATGTATGGTAAATTTTAAATTTCTCTGACTAATTCGTATTAGTTATTAAATGATTTGCTTTCAGTCTTCATGTTATTAAGGTGAATATTTAAAAAATGTTACGAATTATTCTAATTTATTTGCATTGATATTTTATTTTTATGCATTTTAAATGTATAAGTTATTAATCCTTTTGTATTACCTAATTTGGAAGTATATTATTAGTTTTTTCGTGACTGGTAAAAAATATTCTAAAATCATAAATTTATTACTGTCAATTTAGTTCTGACATTAAAATATTTAAAATGTTTATTACACCGGAATATACCTAAAATGTTCAATGTCTCAAAATATTGATGTTTTCTGGTCAATGTATTGATATCATTCATGTTTTAATGCTTAACATCGGTGTCGCTCTTTACTTGATTTTATAGTCAGAATTTCTTGGCATCAACGCAATAACATGTATACGCATAAAATGCTTTTTTTTTTCATTTTTCAAACAGGTATTTTCCGTAATACATGCGTAAACATCTTGTTTTTTTTTCTTCTGAAGAACATTACTAGCATGACGTCAATTACACACTAAAAAATGAACTGTTGTTTTTACAGTACAATTTTGGCAGCCGAGGTTCTAAGTTAGAACTGTAAAATGCACAGTAATAAACCGTAAAACAAGCAATTTTAGTTTCTTACTGTAAAGCAAGCAATTTTAGTTTATTTCCCTAAAATTTAGTTGTATTATACTTTAAAAACGACAGTATAATACTGGCCGCAGAGGTTCCAGTTTAAAACTGTGGGATACACGGTAATAAACTGTAAAATTAGCAATTTTACAGTTTATTACTGTAAAATTAGCAATTTTACAATTTAGCACGGTAAATTTAACGTTTTTATAGTATATTACTTCAAAATTAGAAATTTTTACAATTTATTACTATAAAATTAGCTGTATTATACTGTAAAAACAACATTCGTTTTTCACAGTGCAATACATAAGTAAACGTCTTTTTTTCTTCTGAAGAGCGTTACTAACATGACGTCAATTACAGGATCCAGATATTCAATATTAATTACCGCTTAAACGCCTACCCGGCTTTTCAATCATCCAAAACCGAAGTTTGTAAATAATCCGATTTTTTTCTCACGGATATCCTTAATAGGTTTAAGCATCTCACAATGGGGAAGTACTTGCCCTAGAGGGCAGTGGGAGTGAACTGAAAGTGGTTCGTAGAAGGGCTCTCAGGGGTCACTCCGCAGCCATAAATTCTCTTCACAGCTCCATGGTTTCAGGTAAGTAGGCATCAGGGACTGAGGAAAAAAGAACGTGTTCAATGTAAAAAATGAATGTTGTTTTTACAGTATAATACAGCTGCTTTTAAAGTACTAAAGTGTTAAATTGCTAATTTTACAGTTCCAAAAAGTGTTACATTTCTAGTTTTACAGCCTAGTACTACCCCAAGTAAGCATCAACTCATCGGATTTTGCTTGGCCGATCATCGAACTCCTCGTAAACTGATCCCGTAGCGTACGATGACATCGTTCCGATCAGTATCCGAGCATGGTTTTCGATGAGCTACTTTTCATCGGAAAGCGATATCCTTCCAATCAACTTTCCCAATGAAAACAAGCCGAGCATCCAAAATTAATCCTAAATTCATCGGCACGGGACTGCTTCAAATCTCATCGTATTTCGAGTAAAACTCATCGGAATTTGCTGCTCGGATTCTGTTTGGCCGATGAGACATATTGGAGCAATTCCCGATGAGAACTCATGGAATCCGATCATCGGCCGATGAGAATTTCATCGGGTTTCGATGAATGGCCGATCATCGACCGATGAGATTATGCTGCTAGGGGTAAAACTAGAAACTAATTTTGCAGTTTTAAATTGGAACCTCGACTGCCAGTATTATACTTTAAAAACAACAGTTCATTTTTTGCAGTGTGCGTAAGTGTGAGGATTTGGGGAGGGAAGCGACATTGAAAAGAAAATAAGAGATCAGGGAATACTAAGTATTTAAAATTTTCAATAAATAAAATTTTGTTCATTTACTATTTTCCCCAGATCAAAGCTGGGGCAGAGTGCTTCCTGATAAAACGGCATTTCAATTAGATTTAAAGAGTACTTTTATAAAAAAGAATTTTGTGGAAGAAAAAATGCTTTTATTTTATTTTATAACGCATCACGTATTTATTTTTGTATAATAAACGCATACAATCCTCAAGTATTTTGTCTTAAATTTTAAAAAGCATTTAATGTTTTAGTTCTGTTAATTTAAGTTAAAAATGATGCAGCAACGCAGTAAATGAACCCGTGTAACTAGTAGAAAAAACACAAAATTTTCTAGGGAAGGAACATGTGACATTTTTGCTTCAAGAATGTTTCATTGTGACATCTTCGTAAACTTAATTATTTTGAAATCATAGTTTGTTTTATAATCTACTTAACAGTTTTTTTTTTTATTTCCTTTCTTTCTAGTTTACTTTTTTCCTTTTCACTTTCAAAAATTGTTTTATTTCATCTGTTCTTTTCTTTCAGATGCGTTGGGTCTACTATCCTAAAATTTCAAAATTGAGCACGTGAATGTGCTCATGTGAAAATAACACTCTCTCTCTGCAAACTTTAAACTATAAGTAAGTTTAACTTTAAAGTATCTTACTAAGTATCGCATTATCAATAAATCTCGCAAAATGTTACCACTAATTTAACATATCTACCTTTAAATCACATATTGTTCTTTATTGTTCTTATTTATTTGCACTTCAAATACAGAAATAAATGTCCAGCATAAAAGTCCAGCCAAATTCCGCAGGAATGTTAACATTATTTTCACAGTACAATAAGTTGACAACTTTGAAAATGCAATTTGGATACACTTATCCTGATACTGTAGAGGGTATACATTCGTTTTTTATCCCCAGCATGTTCACTTTTCCATCCCCTCTGACCGCGGTTACAGTTTCCTTTCTCTTCTCCGACCCCTCTACGTGACCGCATATCGGATGTGAAGACAAAAGGTTGGGAGTGCGCTGCGAAAATGCTCTTAGGAGATCTGTTTTCATCCAGTGAAAGAGAGAAATATGCGCGAAACAAAACTCTTCTGGTAACAAGCGTAAGTTTTTTTTTCGAAGACTTAGCTGGGAAATTGATATCTTTAAAGGATATATTGCATTAGAATAAGCGACCGAATCCCTACGTGAAGAGCGTTTTTAAATAATAATACAGTCAAAGCAAAAGAAGTTTTAGGAGTATAAAACAGCAATGAACAATTCTTAACTTATACTCATCGAAATTTCTGGTTTATCAATAGAACTTTTATTTGACTTATTAGGATTTTTTTCAATATTTTCAACCGTTCATAAATCATTCACTTAGTCAGTAGAATTTCTTTTTACTTATAAGGTTATTTTTCTTTGTTTCCAGTTAGTTTTTAAGTTTTGATTTGGTTATTGAAGTTTTTCTGACTACGATTTTTTTTTTCTTTTTCATAGGAAGCATTTACTCAATCAGCAGAATATTTTTTCTAGCTCTTGGTCAGTAGAATTATTCACTTAAGACCAATTCCTGTTCAATTTTTTCCATAGTACATAGTTTTTTTACTTAACCTTTCTATTTTCCCTTTGTGACAACTATTTTTCTCTTATTCTTAGAATTTTTCTGTTTTTCACAAACATTTTACTCTTTGTATCTGGAATTTTGTTCCCAGCCATGAAATTGTTTCCTTGGCTAATATTTTCCCCATAATTTTAAACTACTAGAAATTTATTTGGTTTTCTTTCATCATGGGCACGATCTTTCATAATCATCAGGATTTTCACCCTAGTCCTCAAGCAATTCATCTCATTACTTTTCATTCTTCCGCTGTATTTTTCTGTCAGCCAGTCATAACTGTTGCCCCTTCAAACAAATTCTTATATCCTCAGTCATTAAATTTTACAATTGTCCATTGGGATTTGACACGTAGTAATTCACGTTTATACTCCATGAATGTTAGGATTAAAAAACTTTACGCTTTTTGCATTTATGTTGCCCTCATGCGTCGTGCAGCGTATGTGTCCATTACAGTTTCAACTCAATGGATATCCAATTCAGTAAAAGACAATACATCAATACTTAATACGTGTGTACAATTTTCATTAGAAGTTTGTGCAATTCTCCATTGAGTTTCTTCTGTCTAGTTATTTTACTGACCCTACTCAATGTAATATTAAAATTATACATGATGAAATTTAGGCGTACTCAATGCGATTATTCAGAACACAATTCCTACAAAATACACTGAAACAAAACCATACGAATTTCCGTAATTTTTATTCCCTAAAATGGAGAAGATACCTCAAGCCTATTTCACCATCTCTATGACTTGAAAATATTCTTATTCGCATGATTAAACCCTCTTCAAACTTGCACGAATATTAATTTCTCGCAATTTTTATTAACTGTAATACAGAAGATATCTCAAGCACATCTCATCCTCTCTATGACTTGAAAATACTCTTATTCCCATGATTACACCTTCTTCAAATAAACACTAAGATCAATTTCTCGACATTTTTATTCCCTGTAATAGAGAAGATATTTCAAGCATATCTCATCGTCTCTATGACTTGAAAATATTTTTATTCGCATGATTATATCCTCTTCAAATATGCACGAAGATCAATTTCTCGCAATTTTTATTCCCTGTAATAGAGAAGATATCTCAAGCACATCTCACCATCTTCTCTATGACGTGAAAATATTCTTATTCACATGCTTATACCCTCTTCAAATAAACACGAATATCAATTTCTCGCAATTTTTATTCCCTGAAATGGAGAAGATATCTCAAGCATATCAAGAGTTTCCCCTTTATAGCTCCTGTGAGCAAAAACCTCATCCCAAACCATGGAGCACTATCCCAGTCTACATCCAACCCAACACAGAAACCACGGTAATTTCCTTTATTCGTCATCAAACATTAGATATTGTGCTTCTACGACCAACCCCCATGTGGTCTCCTCGAACAAAGAAGGGAAAAGGAAAGAAAGCTGTGAAAAGCGAAACTGTCATCGTTCAGGATAAAAAAAAATGATCATTTTCTTTTCTAGCATCTTTTCCTCTTCGGCATCCTTCCGCTTGCTTCTAATGATCCCTGTAGAGAAGAGCTGCGGGATGCGAGGGTTGAGACCGATATTTTTGTGTTCCTATTGCTATGAGGCGGATCTTGTGGTTCTTTGGCTTTTGTGAGCTAATGTCTTTGGTGGAGTAATGGAACTGTTTTCTTCTTGTGTCCCTCCACCCCCCCCCTTTTTTTTCTACTTCGTGTGTCATTTTCCGCTTTTGTGTTCAAATCGATAAATAGCATTCGGACTTCCTATACCTCGTAGTTTCTTTTTTTCTTTTTTATTTCTAAAAGGCTTGCAAGAGCTGTTGACTTTGATGCAAGTTGCCATAATCTTGGCTATCGCAGTTCTCTAGTACATTCTCAGCTTTTCGATAAGCTGTAGCTTTGGAAGATCTTTGCTCAAAAGAACCATTCATCAAAAAATATTGCTTTGCCATTTTTTACAGCATGCATCAAGTATTAGAAAATGGAAACTTTTCCACAGATTTATTCGAATAATTATTATTTCATTTTATTAAGAGAATTTGGACAAGGTTATATGGCAGTTTTTTTTTCTTTTAAAAAGTGGGTTTCAATTTTGAAAAAAAAAAAGGGAGGGGGAAGACACGTTAGTATCACTAGTAATTTTCATTAGTAAATTTCGAACTATCGAATAATTATTCAAAGACGAAAATCCAATCCTAAGTCTAAAGGTCCAATATTTCTCAGCACCAAAGTCACATTCATTCTATGAAATAAAAGCAGAAAATTCCCTTTTAGAAGCATACTTTGTATCCATTGTAAGATGAAACTGGCAGAAACTTTCATATTATTGTAGACAAGAGCCTGTATCTCATATTTATTAATAAATAATCGGGAAATTTCTTTTGGATGCAATCTCAGAGATACAATCTTAAGTGACGCACAATTCTGAATGCGATGAACGAGATCCGATCGTTGAAGTCATTGTTTTCGAACCCCATGTCTCCAGGATTCTTCATTGAGTCCTTTATCTTTAATCATAGCTTAAAAAACCTTTATGAAGAAGACAAAGCAAAATAACGAATTAAAAAAACGAGTAAATGTTGAAAAACACCCCCAACAAAAGCATAAATGAGGCGGATAGAATGCAAAGGAACATGCTGAGAGGGGGTGATGATGAGTGCATTCCGGCAAATCAATGCGATGACCATTAAGGAGGGAGAGGGTGTGTAAGGAGGCGGCTTTTGTGGGCCAGCTCTCGAATATTTCATTCCATAGAGCTATCGTCCGCTCTCATTATGTTTTTTTCTTTCTTTCTTTTTACTAATCTTTCTGGTTTTCCCCTTTCCGTGATTGATGAGTGGTAAATATGGGCGTTTTGCTGTGGGTGCGGGATGGGGTATAGGGATGTGTTCTTTATGAACCGTGTCATTCCCTCGCTAGTGAACTAGTTTTGGTTTTTGCATATTCTTCCAATGGATGATAATTTCATTACTCATGAATGTACTAAACTACTTTAAACTTACTTCTTCCCACGCAACTTCCGCATTTCTCAGCTGATAATGTATTAAGTATTTGTTAATTTTTTGATACATTTGTCAAATTTCAACATTTTTTTTTTCACAAATCTAGGATTTTATTGTATTTTTATATCCAGTAGACAACTGTGAAAGAAACCTATCTTGACTTGATCAAAACTTAGCGGGTGAGAAAGAATCATCTTATAACCTTATTTTCATTATAAGTCGCCGCCAAGGTTAGGTATTAGCACGAAAAGTCACTTGAGACTTTAAAAGTCGTATCAGAACTTATCAACAAGATTATTATTTTGATTTAATGAAACCGAAAAATCTTGTTAGAGGCTTTTAACTTGACACGCAGATGAAGTGCACTTTAAAAATTGAATGTTCTTTTTACAGGAAAATACAGCTAATTTTATAGTAATCAACTGTAAAAATTGCTAATTTTTCAGAAACAAACTGTCAAATTGCTCATTTTACAGTACTAAACTGTAAAATTGCTAATTTTGCAGTTTATTCCGTGCATTTTACAGTTTTAAACTGGAACCTCTGCTGCCAGTATTATACTGTTGTTTTTACAGTATAATACAGCTAAATTTTACGGCAATAAATTGTAAAATTTCTAACTTTACAGTAAGAAACTGTAAAATTGCTAGTTTTACAGCTTATTACAGTGCATTTTACAGTTTTAAATTGGAACCTCGACTGCCAGTATTATACCATATAAACAACAGTTCGTTTTTAGCCTACTTTCCCGTTAAAAATAAAAGAGACGAAAAAAGCATTAAAATTGGCTTAATGCATCTAAAAAATGTCGCCAAGTCCAAAAAATATCGCCAAGTTCAAAAAATATCGCCAAGTCCAAAAAATATCGCCAAGTAAAAAAAAGTCAAAAAGAAACAAAAAAATGAAATAAATATCGAAAAATTAAAAATTTGAAAGTAGGGTATTGAGATGGGGAATTTGTGTGTCGGTCGGTCTGTCGGTCGGTCGGTCTGTCGGTCGGTCTGTCGGTCTGTCTGTCCCCCCCTAATAACTTTTGAATGAACATTCCGATTTGGACAAACTTTTTTTTGTTGGAAAGATCTCGGCGAGTACAGCTCATTCCCGTATTTGATTTTTCGATTTGAACAATTTTTGGTTCAACTTTGAGCCGTTCAAACAACCGGTCCCGCGATACTAACTTTTGAATGAACAGTCCGATTTGAACAAACTTTTTTTTGTTCGAAAGGTCTTTTCAAGGAAATATCGCCAAGCTCAAAAAATATCGCCAAGCCCAAAAATATCGCCGAGTCCAAAAAATATCGCCCAGTCCCAAAAATATCGCCAAGCCCAAAAAATATCGCCAAGCCCAAAAAATATCGCCAAGCCCAAAAAATATCGCCAAGTCCAAAAAATATCGCCAAGCCCAAAAAATATCGCCAAGTCCAAAAAATATCGCCAAGCCCAAAAAATATCGCCAAGCCCAAAAAATATCGCCAAGTCCAAAAAATATCGCCAAGCCCAAAAAATATCGCCAAACCCAAAAAATATCGCCCAAAATATCGCTAAGCCCAAAAAATATCGCCAAGCCCAAAAAATATCGCCAAGCCCAAAAAATATCGCCAAACCCAAAAAATATCGCCAAACCCAAAAAATATCGCCAAGTCCAAAAAATATCGCCAAGCCCAAAAAATATCGCCAAGTCAAAAATATCGCCAAGCCCAAAAAATATCGCCAAACCCAAAAAATATCGCCAAGCCCAAAAAATATCGCCAAACCCAAAAAATATCGCCAAGCCCAAAAAATATCGCCAAGCCCAAAAAATATCGCCAAGCCCAAAAAATATCGCCAAGTTCAAAAAATATCGCCAAGCCCAAAAAATATCGCCAAACCCAAAAAATATCGCCAAGCCCAAAAAATATCGCCAAACCCAAAAAATATCGCCAAGCCCAAAAAATATCGCCAAGCCCAAAAAATATCGCCAAGCCCAAAAAATATCGCCAAGCCCAAAAAATATCGCCAAGTTCAAAAAATATCGCCAAGCCCAAAAAATATCGCCAAGCCCAAAAAATATCGCCAAGCCCAAAAAATATCGCCAAACCCAAAAAATATCGCCAAACCCAAAAAATATCGCCAAACCCAAAAAATATCACCAAGCCCAAAAAATATCGCCAAGCCCAAAAAATATCGCCAAACCCAAAAAATATCGCCAAGCCCAAAAAATATCGCCAAGCCCAAAAAATATCGCCAAGCCCAAAAAATATCGCCAAGCCCAAAAAATATCGCCAAGCCCAAAAAATATCGCCAAGCCCAAAAAATATCGCCAAGCCCAAAAAATATCGCCAAGTCCAAAAAATAATGAAAAAATGACTGACTGGGCAGACGATTTTTTGTTTATTTATTTATTTGTTTTGTTTAATTTATTACTATTGTTTTTTTTTTTTTTTTTTTTTGGCAGACGATTTTTTTGTTAACAAAAATTTTTCATTCACGAGAGCATTTTATTCTTTATTTATATTTATTAACTGGCAACGGATTAAAAATGAAATTCGAGACATTTTGTAACGATTTTTTTTCTTTCTTTGATTAAATGTGTTTTGATGTTCTTTGTTCTTTTATTTATTTATTTATTTTTCTTTTGAAAACGGTTGTGGAATTTTTCTACGGAAGAACTATGACAGTTACGTTCTTTAAATGGTGCGACAAAACTTTATTTACTCGTTTATTTACTTTTTACGTGTCTACTTCATCTGATGAGAGGGGTATATTTTGCTTTTAGAAATCAGCTTTAAGTGCTATAAAGGTATGTTTGACATAATTTTCAGTTTCAGATAATTAATAGAATATTGATCAGATGCTAGAATGCCGATATCGATGTACGGGAAAGTAGGCTCGTTTAGTTCTTGACAGAACTTCTTGTTTGCAGTGTGTGACTGTCCTTATAAATATGTGTGTTGCTACGAAAACAATCTTGTCCAGTTTTTTTTTTTCATGTTAATGGAGAAGTTTTACTTCTTACCATTTTTTATAGTTTGTTTACTGATAAATTTGGAAGATTAAAATTTCAGAAGTGCGTGACATGTAGTTCTTCAGCTCAAAATTTCAGATTTCACATTTGTAAGTTGCTGAAAAGTTTTCCCCTTTCGAGGTCATTATATGCAAGTCACATTTTTGAAGAAATGAGATTGGATCATCTTTTGTTTTACTCGCAATCGTTTGTCTTTAGTTGAAATATTTAACGTATTTCCTTTACATGCAAAGACCGTAACATATCTTACATTAAACATATTCAATTTTTTTTTTCATTTTTATTTTGAAGCAGGCTTTCTACTTCGCTTACATTACCATTTTTGGTAAAAGTGCTCATAACACAAATTTGAAAAAAAAAAAAAAAAAGCAATTGTTTGTATTGAGAATCGAAATTTGATGGTTTTGTAATTTTACATTACATTAGTGATCGTGAAATAAAATCAAACAAAACCATCATCAAAACACCGAAAACCTGTTTTTATAATGCCACTTATTCTAAATTATTAGTTGAATCTGAGGAACAGTCCGTATAATTTGCTATGCTTTGGTAAAACTCTTGTGATGGAACAACCATTTTTAAGCAATTTTATAAGGGTTCATTTATTTATAAATATCAACCAGTTAATTATTGAGCAACCAGTAATAACCTTTTAAGAAACACTTATATTTTTGTTATTTTATTTCCTGACAGTTTTAATTCTTTTTTATTTGTTAAAGACACCTTTCGCTAGAATAATAATAATAATAAAAATCTGAAAAAGAGACAACGTGGAAAGGATTAATGGCAACTAAATGATAGAAATCAGTTTAAAACGTTTAGCAATGATCTTCCAAAAATAAACTGTTTTCTCATCTTAATAATCAGACTTCATTGATTAAATATAAACCAGCTTATTAAAGTAAAATCTTATTTAAACTCATCTGTATCCGTCAGAATGAACAGTCATTTGCATAATAAATTGAACAGATAATTTTATCAATACTTATTCATCATCGAAAGCAAAACTTGATTTGGTCTTCCCAAGAAAGAAAGTTTCAAATGAACTTCCAAGTCCACGAGCGCGAAATGAATTGATATACATATCAAATGAGAACAAAACTCAAGACAAATACATCTCCGGGAGTGATAATAGCCTTCTTCACCGCGGAAATGCAATTCTGAAGCAAAAATCGAAGGAAATTTTCCAAAATTCGACGGGAGCGGAAGACTGTCAGATTAACAACCTCCCTCGATCCTTCCTGCCTGTCAGAAGTTGCATATATAAATTCCATCGGCGAGGGCAGCTCGATATCAAAACAAAATGCATTACCGATTCACAGACCGAAGAAACCAATTAATCTGGGGCAGGCAGACGGTTTCCTCCAAACAAAACTTTGCTTTTCGGAATCGTGGCAGATCATCCAGAATGAATCATCGATTCTCGCCAGCAACACATAATATCCATTCTCCGACTAGCAGCCCTTTAGGGTGTAACCTCTCACCGGGCGCCTTTTCATAGGCGATGTTTAATTAATGAATATCGCCTGGGATTACTGCCAAGATCCCTCCCCGATGGCGAGCTTTTCATGGGAGACGGGCCCCGGTGTGTGCCCCTAATGGAGGATCAAATGGATGAGATATATTAACCCTTAGCACGCAGTCCCGTGAATCTCTGAACTGGCAGTTGAGAGGGTTCGATGGCGTGAAGGGATTGTGCTGCAGTTCGCCGTTTGTATGCGTAAGGCGAGATCTTTGACAAGTCTGCAATCCGGCTTTGAAATCTATCTATATGTATAAAAATGTGTATATATATATATATATATATATATATATATATATATATATATATATATATATATATATATATATATATATATTTGTATGTTTGTTCCTTGTACAAGTCCACAGTTTTCGTCAGATTTTCATCAAACTTGGCACAGAGGTTCCTTGGTGCACTAGAATTCACATTTGTAGGGTTTTGAAATTTTTAAAAATCCAAAAAGCTCGAAATTCAAATTTTTTGGCTCAAAATGGCCATTTTCTTTCAATATAGATAGAGTAATAGAGATAGGCCTTTAAGCATACAAACTGATAAAATTTCACACATTTAAATATGAGTATTTTTTCAACAAAGATCACGATTAACAATGAATTATAAATTTAAGGCTCACCTATTTCGTTTTGGCATGAAATAACTTAGACATAATTCAATACCGGGCAACGCAGTGTAATAAGCTAGCATCAATTAAAAGAAAAAAACTTTACTTTGTATCTGATTAATTAAAAAGTTTTCGCAAATCTAGAATTGCAGCTAAGGGTTAAGTCTGTGTTTTTAAGTTTTAATGTTATGCAAATTTTTCAGTTTTCATTTCGCAATTTTTATTCGTTTCAAATATCATGTTTAACATTTTTGTCCATTTTAAAGAATTTGTAGAAACCAACTAACATTTATCAACAGCAGCATTGGTTGCTTAAAATTAATTTATGTTTGCAATTTATTTAGTGGAAACAGATCACGTTTAAATGTCCTCCTTAAGCTGAGAAATATAGGACATCAAATACAGTCAATTGAAGACAATAATCAGTTTTTGACTGCGCAAAAACTTGATTTGCGTTTATATTATACCTTAAAAAATACAAAAAAAAAAAAAAAAAAAAAAAAAACAAAGAATGTACTAAGATATCTAGAGCAAGGATTTAGTTAGCATAGCGTAATTCAATGGTACGTAGAATATGGCTTTGAAAATCAAAACTTTTGGATTTGATACCATACGAAAGTATGGAACAAATAATTTTGCACGAGCCAATAAGAAATGAAAAGGAAAGTGGGAGATAACTAGTGCTAAGAGTAAGAAAACCACTATTTAGTTTTGCGCTAAAAGTCGCAGGGAATATTCAGAGTAACACAAAATCTCTATACTCCCATGCTAAGCACAAAAGTCGCATCTGTACGTTTTGTTTCACTGGGTTTTCGTCACTAGGTGGTCTTTTGTGACGTATTTTACCTGAATTCCATGATATGGTCCTTTGAGAACTGGAAACATTTTAAAAACAAATCCCGAAAAATATCACCTGAATGAAGTGTATGGTGGCGCAAAACTTTAAAGAGTAATATCTCAGCTTGAACTAGTTTGCAAATACCACTTTTATAGTACAGTAAAGCCTCCCAATCTATGAACAAGTCAACATTTTGATTATTACAATCTACGCCGCTTTATGTGATCACGATTAATGGTATCAGTCGTTTAATATTATCAGAATTGTCGAGTCCCGTCCAGTTGTGCAAAAGTACATTAAAAGTCCATCGTTTTTTGTAATCAAAACTTCGTTTATTGTTATCAATTTAAGAATATTTTCCTTACATCAGCGACAAATACCCCCCCTCCCCAAAAATCCTTGTAATTTTTAAAATATTTTCTGCAATTCAGTTAGAAAAACGTATTTATCTCCCTACGTGATCAAGAAATTATCAGAACTATGAAAATATATAGACAGGAAATACTTTCAAAAGTCCTTGAAAACATGCAGGGCTCAAAATCTTAGTGTAAATGCCTTAGCCATTAAAACAAAAGATTCAGAAGCCATGGTAACTAGTCATTTCGTTTCAAAAATATATGTGTTAAAATTATCAACAGAATTCCCCATTAAACATTTATCGTTCATTATAATCAATCGGTTACTGTTATCAAATCCTTTGCATCCAAATGTGATCACATTAAGCGGTGTCTACTGTATATCGTTTCTAACATGTCTCCAAGTAAACTCATACGCTTTCACAGCCCTCTTATATTAATGCTATTAGTGTGATATGCCCATTCAATAAGTCCAAATAATATGGATAAGCTGCAGTAAAAAAAGAAAGATCGTGAAAAATGATAAATAAAGTTTCTGTTTTCAATTTATTGTTGTTTCATTTCAATTTTTAAAAAGTGCGATTAAAATGCTCTTTCATTGAAATTAATTTTCTTTTCGTTTTGTGTGCTTGAAAGTGAAAAAAATTATGGAGAACAATAAAGTGCAAGTTCAATGCTGCAATTTAAAATTTCTGATTGTTGTAGAATTCCTTCAAAAACTGAAATGTGCATAAAATTGAAAATTGTCTTTAGTTTTGATTCATTTTTTTAAAATACAAAAAACTTAGGAAACTATAATCACTCATTATTAATTATCTTTTCCCCCATTATGGCAGATATAATTTACAAATCCTTGTCTGTAAAAACCATAAAAACTCATCCCGTTTAAAGCGCCATTTTGTGACACCTATGAGAACGATATGATTACGTGGTTTGACAGCCGGACGCAAATGAGAAGCTATTTACATCTGCCTCAGGACAACACATCGGATGGAAGTCATTATGAGAGAACTAACTCTCCACCCCTTCATTCCAACGAACACGTTCCAAATCATTTCACACGAATCTACTCGCCTCTTTAATTTGCCTCCTTTCCCCCATAGGGTCTCTCATCATTCCGGAGCATGATCATCACCATCATCAAACAAGCATCACTTACCGATGCAGAGAACCCAACCACCAATTACAGACGCCCGCAAAAATCTTTCATCAGCTGCTATCCCCTATTGGTCGATCGCGCCGGATTGCGTGTTTTTATTTGCACTTTTATACACGTCGTCCCCTCCCCCCCCCCGTTCGCGAAATTAATGCGAGCAGTCTCTTTTTAGTATTTTCTTTCTTTAATTTCGCAGTTTGCGCTCTCATCTCCATTTATTTCGCCGGATAAGGTAATATCTCAACGAGGTATTTTCTTGACTTCTGGTTTCGCGATTCTTGGCGGGGTGGTATTTTCGGTAATTAATGGTGCTTTTCCTGGGATGTCGATGTTAAATGATGTTTCTTTTTCTCCGCCTCGACTTCGTAACTTGAAGTGAAGTAATCATTTGTTTTTGCTCTCGGCAGGTGAGAAGACGATACAGCGGTGGCACGATCGATGGACTATTTTTCATCCCGTCATTTCGGAATCGCAATTAAAAACCATTTACTGAGTCATTTCTCCCACTGAGACCTAATGTGCCTCATTTTTAAGGGGATCAATTTTATAAAATATCACTTAGATGCACATTGATGAATAAAAGTCAATAGAGTAAAAGGTATGGATTGATAAAAAGATGGTCCATAAATAGAATTATGACAATGGAAACAAATACTGCATAAATACACTGCAAAAAATAAACTGTTGTCTGTACAATATAACACTGGCAGCCGAGGTTCCAGTTTAAAACTGTAAAATGCACAGTAATAAACTGTAAAACTATCGATTTTACACTTTTTTAATGCAAAGTTAGAAAATTTTACAATATATTGCCGTAAGCTTTAGCTGTATTGTGCTGTAAAAACAACAGTTATAATACTGGCAGCAGAGGTTCCAGTTTAAAACTGTAAAATGCACAGTAGTAAACTGTTAAATTAGCAATTTTACAATTTATTACTATAAAATTATCTGTATTATACTGTTAAAAAAAGTTCATTTTTTACAGTGTATTGAGAAAAATCGAAATGTAGGTGAAAATTGCAGCGTTAGAAATGTAAATAGACAGTTCAATAAATCAACAGAAAGTTGCTGCTAAATATGAAGATGTCAAAAAAAAAAAAAAAAAGTTTAAATGTATGCAGGTTGATTCGTAGGTGATAAAACAAAAATGTAATTAACTGTCATGTTTAGAGGTTCAAAAAAATATATAAATAATTATTAAAAAAGCAAAAAATAGCAGCGTTGCTTTCATCATTGTTTTTTTATTTTGGCAGTTTTTAATATGATTCGAAAATAACTGATTTAATTTTTTACTGAATGAAACTTTCAACTGACCCTCGCGGATTTTCTGCCCCTCGCGCATAATCCGCTTGGGGATAATTGAGAGTATATTGTTCTGTCTATTCAAACATTTTTCATTATTACACTATTCATGCGGTTCCCTGGTGAGAATGCAGTGCATTTCCTTAGCGTCTGTGTTCACTAAAATTAAACATTAAAAATTGTTCAAAAAAGAGAAACATTCCTCCGGAAGTACGGAAGCGCCACAAACTCCAGATAGGAAAATCTCAAGGCTGCCGGTTTCATATTACTAATGTGGAGAAGATTACTTCTTGTTCACTACCAAAGAGAACTTGGTGGCACGCGCAAATCATGCAAGCTCACCGTTGAAAGTATTTACGTGCAGTGATAACTTACTGCACAAAGAGTTGTTTTTCTTCCCCAAACTCACAGCTACGGACGAGGGGAGGGGGGGGGGAGAGAAAGCACCCCATAGAACGGCAAAGGGCCCCAAATGTGCACATTTTTCCGGCCTCGCTTCAAATTCATCTTACTAAGTTTACTTCATCAACTGCAAAGCCGCTTTCCGCTATGCTTACAGAATTTGGGGAACTTTCTGAGTTGACTCTTTTGACTGTATCTTTTTTCTTTTTCTCCGTTTCGCCGATTCTTTGGATTTTTCACGTAAAATGGGTTTGTGTTTAGGGAGGTTGGAGTTCCTGGGACGTGTTTGTGTTAATTTGAGATTTCATGCTTGCTTAGGCTGGGATCTTACAAGGGAAACGATAGAAAGAGCCACATTTTTCGGAGGTTTCTTTATTGCTGATTTCATACGCGACACAGCTCTTGGAAATCATTTGAATTTTTTTCCTTTGATAACGAGAAAAAATCAGTTTTGTAAAACGAAACCGTCATTTTTTTTCTGAATAACGTTACTGAATGTTATTAATAGTATTAGTGAATGTTATTAACAGTATTAGAGCTAATATTTAGAAAAGTGCCAATTTGAGTCCCAAGTGAATTTTCACCAGTATTTCAAAATCTAGTTAAAGAAATAATTTTCCCCAGAAAGAAGATAAGTTTTTCTTTCATTTCATCTAATAACATCAGAAAAAAAAATTTTTTTTTTTCATCAGAAAATATTGTGTTTATACATCAAAAATCAGATCGGTAACGTGTCCCAAGTAGCAAAGCTTAGCATGCAAACAGGTCATGTGCACTTTCTAACTTCCCAAAAAAACGCACTTGCACAAAAAACGATTCTATTTTTACCCCTTTGTTAATATTTTACTTCATTTTTGTTTTAATCGATTTCTGATTTTCTAGCTGATGGGAAATAAGCGTGTCCCAAGTTCCGCCGTCAGAGTGGTAACAATAACTTCCGATCTATGTTTAGGCTCCCAAAATCATTTTCTGCACCTATACCACGTGATACTGAGTACCTGGGAGAAATTTTTATCGAATTGTAATTAAAAATTTGCATTTCTGCATCTAAAATTGTAGGTAAGATTTTTTAAAGTGATTTTATAAAATGTGTGTCATTTGAGTAATCAGATCGGTAACACGCTCTAAAATGCGCAGTTTTTATTGTTTTAAAAATTATTTTATATATAAGTATAGTCCTTTGTTACAAGTGAAAAAACCACGTGTTTGATTTTGGTTTAGTGCGATCGACTCGGAAATAAAAAAAAAACTTTGTCAGTTTGTCAGATCGGTAACAGTCAGAGCGGTAACATTGAAAAACAGCAAATATATTACAGAACTAACTCACACGTTTCAGAATTATAAAAAGCAAAAATCATACTTTAGCCATATATATTGAATATTTTTGTTCTTAAAAGATGAAAAGCAATGAGTTTTAGTACAATTGCTTCATTTGTGGTTTGTATGACCTAACAATAGAAGTTAGTAAAATAAGAAAAATTGACACTGCAGAAATTAAGTTAATTAATTATAATTTATTTATTTATTTATTTATTTAGTTATTTATTTTTTGGTGCTTCAATTTCTCATAACTTCGCTAAATAACTAGATAATAACTAGCATGCTAAATTTGAATTTCTGATCAAGAAATTAAATTTCCTGCAATTAATTAAAGAAAAGCAAGCAGCAGAGCTGTGTGTTGAAAAAGTTGAATTTGTGTGTTGTTTTAAAACAAAACAAATGTTTTATTAGCTTGGATTTGGTAATCTCATAATTTATTTTATCTAAAAACCTTATCGCTCATTTTTATTTCCAAGAAATGCTTCTTCATAATGAAATTTGATTTTTAGCCTAATATATATATTTTAATATAATTATCTTAATTCTATGTTAAAAATGCAAGGAAATGATATCATATTTAGAGATGTTAACGAAGACTGAAAGTATAAACTCAAATATGTAGCTCATATTAACATCAGATCTGTAACATTCATCAGATCTGTAACGGCTTAAAAGTGAGTAATCTAAGGAGGGGGTAAATAACTTCCTTGACCTCCCCCCTTTTCTTTTCTTGCATTTAGACCCAATTTAGACTTAAAATCCAATATTAGTTTTTTTCTGCAAAAAATTTTTTTTTTCAGAAAACTCCAACTTCAAATTGGCACTTTTCTAAATATTGGCTCATTAGTGAATGTTACTAATTGTCTTAGTGAATTTTATTTAGAGTAGTGGCGACTCTTAACATTATGTTTATGCATTAGTGAATGTTCTTTATAGTAGTAGCGACTACTATCATTATGTTTATGTACTAGTGAATGTTATGCACCACAACATGATTAACTCAATTTAACGCACATGCTATGTACCTTATAAAAAGAGATTATGTTTAACTAAATACTATACAAAGTGATTTTTATTTTTACACAGCAAAAAGGGTAAAATATCAACAGATGAAGTATAAAAATTTTTACTTCTTTTACTGAAATAGTGTATGAGTACAGAAAAATTCATTTATCGGTTAATTAAGATCCATTTATTTCTTTTAAGCCTATCTATATACAAGGTGTCCACTCCAATCGTGAACCAATAGCTAATTTCTAAACCGTTAGAGATAAGCATATAGTTTATTTAGGAAAAAATCTCCAAATTATGAAAGGAATTTTGGGTCTATTCAATGTTTTTCAAAAAATCAAATTTTGAAAGAGTTACGAAATTTAAATTTTTATACAGCCCCCCAGTCCTGTCAATCATAATTAGTAAAACATTCTTGACACTGTAACGTTTAAAACTAAAAAAAAATCACTCTTCCACCACAAAAATTGACCGAGTTATGACGTTTTGAAAAATCAAGATTTTGCATTATTCCATGACGTCATCGAGGAAGCGATCTCTCGATGACGTCATGAAACAATGCAAAATCGGACTATTTTTACAAGAAAAGATGTTTGCAATAAATTATGTGAATAAAATTCAATCGATACTTTTAATAAAAACGCCAAAAATGTTCATTACCAACTGGTAGAATAACAAATATATTAATGCCTTAAAAAATTTTTAAGGATGCAACTGATTACTCTTATGGATATCTTTTGTTTAATTCTCTCTGTGTGTGGGGTGGGGGATAAGTTTTATTTATTTCTTATGTTGATTAAGTCTTATAGAATCAAAACCCGTGAAGTTAATTTTCTATGAAAAATAATTTTATTAAAAAAATATAAGTTTAAAAGCTCCTTTACCAATGGCTTAGTGGCAATATGTAAAAAAACCAGTAGATCTCAATAAAAAGTGAATTTAAAGTAAGGTTTTTAAGTCAAAACCGCTTTAGATACATACACTGTAAAAAATAATGTTGTTTTTACAGTATAATACAACTAGTTTTATAGTAACAGGCTGCAAAAATTGCTAATTTTACAGTACTAAACTGTAAAATTGCTAATTTTACTGCAATAAACTGTGAAATTGCTCATTTGATAATTAATTACCGTGCATTTTACAGTTTTAAACTCTAACCTGTGCTGCCAGTATTATACTGTTGTTTGCAGTGCTATACAGCTAAATTTTACGGCAATAAAATGTAAAATTTCTTTTATAGTAAAAAAGTAAAATTGCTAGTTTTACAGTTTATTACTGTGCATTTTACAGTTTTAAATTAGAACCTCGGCTGCCAGTATTATACTGTGAAAACAACAGTTCATTTTTTGCAGTGTAGTTCCGCTTTCGAAATTATGAATTTGAGGAATTGACTTAACGGGTTTTCATTCTAAACGACTCAATATTTTTATAACTAGTGATCGGGTTTTTCTGCTCAGTTTAGCAGTGATTCAAAAATCAAGCAATTTCATTTTCCCAATTGGAATTGGAAATTATTATTATTATTGGCTATTTATATATTAAGTGTATTCGAATGCCAGAGAATCTGCGAACAATTTTGACTTCTGAACTGTACTTCATAGTTTTTAACCAAGTATAGATTAGGTGCTTTGCATTTTATCCCCTCATTTTTTTTTCATCAAAAAAGACGCTCAAAGCGCAATGGACGCTCTTAGCTTTGTAACGACATAATAAACACTGAATTGAACAAACATCTCAACTTTTCGCCATTCCTAAATAGTTGACGCACATTTATTCATCCATGAATGAAATAGGCGACATGAAATATCGGCAGGAAATTTACTGGTTAAATAAAAACTGCCCAAAATGAGCAGCCAAGAGATGGAAAACAACAACAAACAAATAGTCAACGCCTGCATCAGTAAAAACTCGTTACACAAAAAGCAAATCTCACGCGTTATTCCTAAGCTGATTGTTTTAAAACTCGCCTAAAACGTTTTCCCGCCATTTCCCCCAAAATGTGAGAACGTTCCAAATGTTCCAGCTCTCATGGCAAATCCTGGCAGGTAGCACGAGAAACTCTCATCAGAGAAGATACTCGGAACAGGGGAATACACCTCGTCTACGAATCCGCACAGCTTGTGTGATTCCGATATTATACGTAATACATAACTCCGCGCAGAGAACACTTTGTGCTTTTTTTTTATTCCCGGAGTCCTTCCCCACTAAAGAAATCACTTACGCTTGAAATCGCAGTTGCTAAAAATGGCGCCCTATTTGATTACTTTTTCTGGGATTTGTTACCTGTTCCACCCCCCTCTCTCCTTTTCCATTTGCCTTAGTTACGACGAGAGAGCCACTTTGCTAGGGAAACAGCAGCCATAACAGAAGTCTCCCACGTATTCCTCTTCATTCTATTAAAATGTCCAATAGTTAAAAGGGGTTGTTTAAATATTGATGTATTGCTTTGCTTTACGAAGATGTAAAAGATTACACTTACTTTTGCTCCTTATGCATGAATCAAGCAGAAATAAATAACTGTAACAAATTGATTTTAAACTAAACCGCCCCTGTTTCTCCATATAGAAAGGTTGCACGGCTCTTTCTTTCAACACTTTTAAGTCAGTTTTGAGCCCTTTTTTTACACGAAATAAATATGTTTTGGTTTTTAATTCGAATCAGTTTGCACAATTAAGAATATTACTTATAAAAATTCCAAAGACATAGAGCACTTCTATGGTTGACTGCTACAAATAATCTTGTTTCACTTACAATGATTCTTTTTAAATGAGTTTTGTTTCAAAGTAATTCTTAATTAATGGGGCTGTTAAATATTGAAGGTGTAATGTAATTACATTTACTTTTGCGTCTTGTACATAAATCAGCTAGAAATAAATTGTAGTAAGAAATTGATTTTAAACCAAACTGTCCCTGTTCTTCCAAAACTTTCCCTCATAGAAATGTAGCTCAGCTTTTTGACAGTTCATCATGTCTTTTTGTCAGCATTCAGTTGAAGTATCCAACACCGAAATTTTTTTTCTGACGGTTCTGCAAATTTGAAGGCAGTATTAAAAATTTGCATTTTTGTCAGTTCATCAAGTCTTTTTGTCAGCATTCAGTTGAAGTATCCAACACCGAAATTTTTTTCTAACGGCTCTAAAAATTTGAAGCCAGTATTAAGAGTTTGCTTTTTTTTTTCTTCTTTTTTTTTATCATTCTGCAAAATTTGAAGTTTCAGCCGATAAATTGAGAATTCCCCAGTCCCAAAATTTTTAAGTTCGGGGCTCCAATGACTACTTTTGGAAATAATATTTGTAGTGGGTTTGTTTTCAATATGTATAGAATATAGAAAAAAAAATCCTGAAACAAAAAGTAGGGATCCCCTTAATAAGACTGAACTCCAGCTAATTTCAGAAATTAATCGAGCCTTACAAACTGCGACCGACCCTTTAGCCCTCCAATGAACCATCTCCAATCAATGGACAGCCCCCTAACTTCCTCGCCGGGTATCAAGAACGCTTCAATCTCTGTAGAATAAGTGACCCACCAAAGTAGAAGGATTGCATGCGGGCGCCCATGAAAACGGGGAGGCTGGTACGTTCCATCGCGTGCGGCCGGGCGACATACCCCCGCGTGTTTATATCACGTGTTCTATGGCAGCGTGTACACGCGATGTCACGAGACGGGCTAAAAGACCTCCGGAGGTTACATAAACCATCCACTGGAGATGGGGGGCGGGGGGGGGGGTAATGGAGGCGAGTGTATTGTCTCAGCCTTCATCACGAAGCCTTCCCTAAGCATCTCCGGGCTTTCATCTTCTCTTGAGGACTCTTCGGGACAGATTTGTTCACCTTAAAGCGTCTTCGGCACGTAACTGGGAGATTCGTTTGCTTCATTTTTAAATGGCTCGGGAAGAAGAAGGACAAAAAGGGAAATAAATAGCTAATGTGCTTTCTTGGGACGTGTGGTGAAATGCATTAAATTGCTTGATGTGTAATGCAATTTCTGCTCTTTTTCTTTCTCTCTCCTCTCAGACTCTCATTTACTTTTCCCCCTATAAAATATGCATTCTGTTCTTTTGAGATTTAATCGAAAAACCAACGTAAAAAAAAGTCAAATTATTAAGAAAAGAAAAGAGAAGAGAGAAAAAAATAAAAAGAGAAATCAAGAGATACATACTGTATTTTCTGGATAATTTATGCTTTATTTACGTTAGTTTTTCACTACTATTATTATTTTATTTTTCCTCTAGTTTTTCACTTCTATTTCACTATTTTAGCAAAAAGCTCATTAGATGATTTTTCATTTTTTCTTTTACTTAAATCTAGAATTTTCTAAAGCACAAGCACAATGCTTGCAATTAATTTTATGCAATATATCTATCGCACAAAATATATACATTGTACCTTTGTACAATGATTATAAAATGTTGAAACTAATGTTGAAATTGCAGGGGAGAATAATCTGAATTCGTATACGATCTCCTTGGGTGAGTTATTCTACAATAGAACATTGTGACGTTTTCGGCACATTCGTATTTGCCGGCAGCAGAAAAGTCTTTAAAAAATAGGTGGGCGTGCTTCCTATAGTCTCCCTTGATTAAGATTTGGAAGGAAAAAATTGTTTTCTTAGGGGAAAAAAATGTTGACCAGAAAGGGTTAAGTTGACTTTTGAATTAAATCGGTTTTGTTTTAAAAATGAGCATTATAAGTTTGCTTTTCTTACATTCTCTTTACTCGAACTCTAATTGAAATCAATGAAAAGTCTCAAATGAACTTAGTTATTTTACAATCATCGATTGTATTAATGTGAATAATTAATGGAGAGTACGTAAGCATCCTATGTAAGTGGTTGAATCTTAGTTTTACCTCTTACAGCAGCCATTGGAAAAGACTTCAGCTCCTCCTATAGGTTATAAGTTGGAGTTGAAAATGAAATGAACTAATAAATTTTAACAACAAACGATAATAAACAAAAAAAAGGCTGTGATTAGAGAAATTGTTGTTGTTGTTGTTGTGTCATAGTTTTTTTTTATTATTAACTAGCGGTACCCGCACGGCTTTGCCCGTGGTATAAAATTAAAAATTCATTTGTAAAAAATAGATATAGCAGAAAAATACTCTATTTTAGTTATTCAACTGTAATTCTTTTAAAGAATGACATAAAAATTTGGCATGGACTCCACACTACTTCCTTTTACGTGTAAATTTCTTAGTAGATGCCTTAAGTGCCAAAATAGTGCTTGGAGTGAGCAGGATAACAATTCAAACATTTACGTCCCTAGTTTGCCACAAAACAATGCAAAAAAAATGTTTTTCAATGATTAATCTCCTAAATATCGCCGATTTTAACATCATTCAGTGGATTTTTCGCAAAATATCGCCAATAGCACCAAATTGAACCCAAATAAAAAAAAAATAAAATTTTTCGCCAAATTTGCCGCCAACTTGGCGATATGTCGCCAAATTGGCGTCAAACACTTGGCGACTAAAAGCTTGGCGATATTTCGCCAAGTGCTCGCGCCAATTCATATCACTTTTGTCTGCATTGAAATTAACACTGATTTACCCCATAAAAGGGGTAAAAACCCCCTTGGGGAAATTCGAATGCAGCCCCAAGGGGAGGTGCACAAAAATAAGCCAAAAGAGAAAATAAGAACAATTTTGCTGCTCACAGAAAGCTTACCAAAGTTTAAAAGAAGAAGAAAGTTTTCTTTCCTACCTTCAAAAACAAAATAATAGAAATTTCGTGTATTATTCTTCCCCATGATAATAAAAACAATAAACATCGACAAACATCAACCAGCAAATGATAAATTAAAAGCCAAACTCGTTCATTCAAGCCATTTACTGCAATTTATATTGAAATAAAAAAAGGAAATAAAATATGTTTTGCCAGACGATAAATTTAGAATGGTTTACTATCATGTTGTTTCTTTTTTGACCTCATTTAGTTAAACAATGTTTCCCTCTTCTACACAACTCGTCAGATCGCCAAAATATCTCTAAACTCACAAAAATGGTACGCGTCAGTTTCTTCCTTCTCTACCTTTTTTAAAGAAAGGACTCGATTTCTCATTTGATTGACAGGTGCCATCTTATCACGATTTTATTATATTTCATTTCACTAATTTTAATAAGGCTTGGAGTTTGGATTGCTACAAAAACAAATATATTTTTAAAATTATTAATGGAAAAAGAACGAAACAAATAAACGAAATAAAAACGTAACCATGGTAACAACATTAAAAGTTGATTTCCGTTGATAAAATAATTCATTTCATTAACCATTTTAGAATCGTTTGGCTTGCTTTACTGAAGATAAGATTTGAATTCCGGGATTCTAAAAACAATTGTTACAGCTCTCCTGATGATCGTAGAAACTTCGAAAAAACTTCATTTTGTGCAGAAAATTTCAAGCTTTCGAATGACATAAGACTTGAAAATGTGTATGAAATATTTCTTCCCTATTTTATCAAATTTCTGCTAAGAATTCGAATAGAAAAAGAACGAAATGGAATTTTCGAAAAATCGCTTCGAGGTGCAAAACTACATGCTACAAACTAATTTTGTGTCAAGTGGCATGAAAATCGACCGAACGGTTTGGGCGCTACGCGCGTAACAGATAGACAGAAGGACAGAAAGAAAGTATGATAACTTACTACTAAGTTTAAATAAAGCAATACTGCTTAGCATAACTTGTATTCAAAGCTACGATACATCATGAAAATACTCACGACACACAAGAACATGCAACAAACGTTTATTCACAAGAACACAAGAATGAATTAATCAAACGATGCCAAAACCAGTAAGCTAAAGTATCATTACGATTACGATTATAAAAACCCAATATATTACAGAAAGAAAGACAAACCTTCAGCTTTATTATTAGTAGAGATAACTATGAAGTAGAGGTGCCATTGCCTTAAAAGGTTGAGCTTCTTTATTAACATACATGAAGCGCATATCACACGTAGCGAA
>JAXGGA010008304.1:0-22500 GCA_038373865.1 Uloborus plumipes
AAAAAAAAAGTTTATTCAATTCGGACGGTTCACTTAAAAGTTATTAGGTGGGGAAAGGTTGCTTGAACGGTTCAATGTTGAACGAAAAAATGTTCAAATTAAAAATTTAAATGTGGTAATGAAGTATCCTTGCTGAGATCCTTCGAACAAAAAAAAAGTTTGTATAAATCCGACTGTTCACTGAAAAGTTATTTGGGGCTTGCTTGAAGGGAGCTTGTTTGAAAGGTTCAATGTTGAACGAAAAATTGTTCAAATCGAAAATGTAAATACGGGAATGTGGTATCCTTGAAAAGATCTTTCCAACAAAAAAAAGTTTGTTCAAATCGGACTGTTCATTTAAAAGTTAGTATCGCGGGACAGGTTGTTTGAACGGCTCAAAGTTGAACCAAAAATTGTTCAAATCGGAAATTTAAAAACGGGAAGGAAGTATTCTTGATAAGATCTTTCGAACAAAAAAAAGTTTGTTCAAATCGGACTGTTCACTAAAAAGTTAGTATCGCGGGACAGGTTGTTTGAACGGTTCAAAGTTGAACCAAAAATTGTTCAAATAGAAAAATCAAAAAATTCGTTGCCAGTTTCTAAATATAAATAAAGAATAAAATGCTCTCGTGAATGAAAAATTTCTGTGAACAAAAAAAAATAGTCTGCAAAAAAAAAAACACTAATAATAATAATGAATTAAACAAAACAAATAAATAAATAAACAAAAAATTGTCTGCCCAGTCAGTCATTTTTTTCTGAACCTGCATTTCCGCCGTGTTTGCGGAGTCAGAGTCGAAATCAGAGTCCTCACAGAAGATTATTCAGAAAAGTACTTTACAATACATTATTTATCAAAACCATTTTCTTACAAAGTTAGTTTGAAGGAAATCTGCCTTTAAGTTCAGAATCAACATTCAATTTAAAATTAGCCGTAGGCGCTCATGTTAAAAACATTTCTGAACGGTTTATCATTGAACGAAAAATGGGTCATATTAAAAAGTGAAATATGGGAATGAGTCTCTCCGAGATCTTTCGAACAAAGAAAAGTTTATTCAATTCGGATGGTTCACTTAAAAGTTATTGGGTGGAGAAAGGTTGTTTGCACGGATCAATGTTAAACGAAAAAATGTTCAAATTGAAAATTTAAATACGGTAATGAAGTATCCTTGCCGAGATCTTTCGAAAAAAAAAAAAGTTTGTTTAAATCGGACTGTTCACTCAAAAGTTATTAGGGGTGGGAGCTTGTTTGAACGGCTCAATGTTGAACGAAAAATTGTTCAAATCAGAAATTTAAAAACGGGAATGAAGTATTCTTGATAAGATCTTTCGAACAAAAAAAAGTTTGTTCAAATCGGACTGTTCACTAAAAAGTTAGTATCGCGGGACAGGTTGTTTGTACGGTTCAAAGTTGAACAAAAATTGTTCAAATAGAAAAATCAAATATGGGAATGAGCTGTACTCGCCGAGATCTTTCCAAAAAAAAAAGTTTGTTCAAATCGGAATGTTCATTCAAAAGTTATTAGGGGGGGGGGAAGACAGACAGACCAACCGACCGACACACAAATTCCCCATCTCAATACCCTATTTTCCAATTTTTAATTTTTCAAAATTCATTTTTTTTTTTAACTTTTTTTTTTTTTTTTTTGACTTTTTTTTTTGGACTTGGCGATATTTTTTAGATGCAGCCACTTTTAATACTTTTTAGTCTTTCTTTTATTTTTAACGGGAAAGTAGGCTGAAAAAGGGGAAAGGGTGAAACATTTGGATTCTAAACAGGGTTGGATAATATCAAGCACTTCCTGTGTACAATCTTCAGACCACACACGAGAAAAGTATTGATAAGAGACCGAGGTTCGCCAAATTCATAGCCACCATATCCCACACAATAGCACAATTATGACTACTCAACTTCGAGTATCTTTCCGATGGCAATATTCCTCGGGAAATTGATCGATAAGAGTTAATTTACTCCTTATCGATAAGGTGCGGTGTAGAACCGATTCTTTGTCGGCTCAACTCCTCAATTGTTATCGGCAAATTCTGCAACTTATAGTCTGCAACTTATAGTGCATAAAGGATGGATTGCTATCTATGTCTGTGTGCGGTCTAACACAGACAGATCTGCAGGCCCCACTTTTTGGTCCCGCTCGATGGGAGTAAGGGGGGCTAGGTTTTGAGAAATTGTTAAATTTATGGTATGAACAGTAAGTACATCACCGATCATCCAAACTCCAATTAACCAAGCCGCTCAGGTAGTACAGTCGAAGCTCGTTATAACGACCACACGTTATAAAGACCATCCTAATATAACGACCGATGAGAAAACACCCAACTGTATCCCAACATATTATATGTTCTACCTCTTATAGCGACCCTTCGTTATAAAGACCGTTTTCTGTAGGACGGAGGCGGTCGTTATATCGAGCGTCGACTGTATTTGAATCTGAACCAGACCCGTCATTTCAAGTTTTTACAGGGGTCAAGGGGTACAAACACAATGCAATTTAATCGGAAAACAACAAAAAACATGGCCACTTACATATAAATACATTAATTTCTCTAAGAGGGGGCACCCCTCCCTTGACCCCCCTAAATGACGAGTCTGATCTGAACATACTACGTATTTGCATGAAATTCTCAAGAAATAAAGCTTTCTCACTTATATAAAACCAAACAAATAAGAAAAAAACTCAAAGAGTATTGAAAAAGGTATTTTTAATTAATTTATCATTAACTTTTATTATTTTCTTTAAATTAATTGCATGATTTTTAAATGCTATGCATAAGACTTTAAATTTCAGGCCCTAGTCCAGTTGCAGTAAAGACATAAATAAAAATTATACGGGGGAAAAGAAAAAAATTGGTAAAATTCCAATCGCAGTGGGCGCCTGTTAATTGAATCAATGGGTAATTGAATCAGCCGCTTTAATGAATCAAATCATCAAGAGCAGAATAATAGTCCAGTGGGCTACATTTAATAAAATTTGCCGTTTTATTGTATCAAAACTCCTTGTTCAAACGTGATTCAAAAGTCGGCGGTGCCACTGTAATCAGCTCCGAAGCTGACAAGTACATTAATTAAAATTTATCTCTTTCCCCCATTTCAAAAAAAAAAAAAAAAAACGAAAATTTCAAAACGGATGCTCTGCAAAACCAAAAGCGACACCCCTTCCGCGAAATTCGCAGCAGCAGCACGTGTTCCACGCAGGGATCCACAAACAAACAGCGGGGGCTCCCTCCGAAGTGTGAGGTCGCAGCGGGGCGCTGATGCGGCAGAAGAAAAACAACTCACCTCCGCTCAACAACAGGGATCTCTTGTTTGAACAGATCCAGAGGAGGATCAACATCAACATCCTCCGGGATGACAAAACGCCGGCGTTCGCACTTTCGGCGAGTCGAGTCCACTTTGTTTGAGTAATGTTGAGCGAAAATATGTCTTTGAGCTGTCAACGTATCGGTTATTATTAGCACGGTGGTTTGTTTGGTATGGCAGTCGAACCTGCCTGTCTTGAAGTTCACGGGACAGAAGAAGAATTCGAGATACACAGGTTTTGATAAAGTTAGAAAAAGAAGCTACTGAAATAAAGTTAGAGAGTTAATACAGCATAATTAATTTTTTTTAAGAAATTAAATCTGTTTTTATAATGTTTGGTGGAGGGAGGAGGGGGTGACATCACAAATTACTTCCCTGGGTGACAGGATAGGCAAGCGCGGCAATATATAAAGTAAATCCACCATTCAAAGGAGGCATGAAATTTTGAAAATTTAAAACAATTCGGGCCTTGCGCCCGTGCACATTGCATCCTATTCAGGCTGTTGTGCCACAAAACATAATAAAACCAACCAACAAGTGTTTAACAGTTGAAAGTAGTTGATGGCTATATTGACATTTTCAACATTTTTATAACCCTCACCCCTCATAACTAGCTTATTATTTCACCCAGAAAAACTTGCATAGCTTTTTTTTTTTCTTTTTTTTTACGAGTTGGAGTGACATTTTTCAAAGTGTTCAAGGTCCGTTTTTATTATTTATTTAATGTTCAAGAAGTTTTTTTGTAGAGGTTAGCCTAAAGTACACATTGCAATAGAAATTTTTGTCCACAGTATTATCAATAAGTGTTTAAGGAAAGGGGTTTTACTTACTCCGTAGTTTTTCCCTATTAGGGATAAGTGCATCCCCTCTTAATAGTGGAGATTTTCAAATGAAAGACAAATCTGAAGAGGACATTACTAAAATTAAATAAAAGATAACTGTGGAGAGCTTGAAGGAATTGTTCAGTTACAAAAACTGCAAAAGCTAGAAACTATATGTTTGAAACTTGCCTTAAAAAAACCATAAAGTATTATGGAACTCTAATTTTAGAAAATAATACTGATGGGAAAATTACTGCTAAATTGCTAGAAAAAATAGAAATAGCTACATTTTATTGGTTTGATGCAGACAGGAACACCCCGATGGAAATTTATTACAATTAAGGAAGTGGTCTGAAAATAAATGTAAGGAATGACCGTCAGGGTTTCTTCAGGAAAATACAAAACAATGAATAGTAACATGATTAAATGTCCCACTCATATTCAAATGCAGTATTTTTCAACACAAATCCGTTTTAGTTTGTAGTTCCATAATAAATATCTCAGAACCAGAGCGACGTAAGTCCAAAAATGGCGGTTTTCACTTTTTTGCTTCATTGTATGTAGAATCTTATTTCACATCGACTTATTAAAACAGTATTCTATAAAACAAATTCCTTCACAATTATTTAGCAGCTTGAAAAGAGCGCGAGTCCCATCATTTGCATATATCCGACAATCGTTTTCGCCCTTTACTGAAACATGACGAAAATGGACTTACGTTAGTCTGGTTCTGAGGTCAGAAATTGTGCCAGCCATTTCCAATCGCCAGAAACAGCTTAAAAGAATCCAAAGGTGAATTAATTTTAAGTGAATAAGCCAATAAATGATAATATACTTTAATGTCATTTTCAATCAAATGCAGCACTTTTCAATGCAAACGCATTTCAAGACTTGTTTAGTTTGTCGTTTCATAATTTAATGTGCTTTTGACTATATTACCAATTCGCAAAAACAGCTTAAAAGAATTTATGGCTGAGCTTCATGTAGTTAAAATTAAACAAGAAGTTCTGTCAAGAACTAAACGAGCCTACTTTCCCGTACATCGACATCGGCATTCTAGCATCTGATCATTATTCTCTTGATTACCTAAGACTAAAAATTATGTCAAACATACCTTTTTAGCACTTGAAGCTGATTTCTAAAAGCAAAATATACCTCTCTCATCAGATGAAATAGACACATAAAAAGTAAATAAATGAATAAATAAAGTTTTGTCGCACCTTTTAAAGAATGTAACTGTTACAGTTCTTCGGTAGAAAAATTCCTCAATTGTTTTCAAAAAAAAATTAAAAGTACAAAGTACATCAAAACACATTTTATCAAAGAAAGAAAAAAAAAAGAAAAAAAAAAACTCGTCCGTTGATAAAATGTCTCGAATTTCACTTTTAATCCGTTGCCAGTTGTTAAATATAAATAAATAATAAAATGCCCTAGTGAATGAAACATTTTTGTTACAAAAAAAATCGTCTGCCAAAAATAATAATAATAATAATAATAAATTCAATAAAACAAATGAATAAATAAACAAAAAATCGTCTGCACAGTCAGTCATTTTTTTTCGGACTGTTTACTCAAAGGTTATTAGGGGTGACAGCTTGCTTGAGCGGTTCAATGTTGAATGAAAAATTGTTCAAATCGGAAATGTAAATACGGGAATGAAGTATCCTTGAAAAGTTCTTTCCAACAAAAAAAAGTTTGTTCAAATCGGACTGTTCATTAAAAAGTTAGTATCGCGGGACCGGTTATTTGAACGGCTCAAAGTTGAACCAAAAATTGTTCAAATCAAAAAATCAAATATGGGAATGAGCTGTACTCGCCGAGATCTTTCCAATAAAAAAAAGTTTGTCCAAATCGGAATGTTCATTCAAAAGTTATTAGGGGGGGACAGACAGACCGACCGACCGACCGACAGACCGACCGACACACAAATTCCCCATCTCAATACCCTACTTTCAAATTTTTAATTTTTCGATATTCATTTTACCTCTTTATTTTTTTAACTTGGCGATATTTTTTGGACTTGGCGATATTTTTTTTAACTTGGCGATATTTTTTGGACTTGGCGATATTTTTTCGATGCATTAAGCTACTTTTAATACTTTTTTCGTCTTTCTTTTATTTTTAACGGGAAAGTAGGCTAAAAAGTGATTTAAAAACTTAAATGTAAGAATTGAGTGAACGATTTTTATGTGCATTATTGTTTCCATATTTATATTTTAACTATTACATAGCTGAAAATATGGTCTGAACTCTGTGTATCAGGAAAGATAAAAGTTTATTCCAGTGTTTTGGCCACGGAGTAGAAAGAAGGAGAGAAATGTTCTACGGATGCGCTAGTTTGAAAGTGGCAACGAATTCTCACCCGCCGCCAGAGGACGCTAGCTGAAACGCTCCCTATCTCCTACGGGAATCAATGTAAAGGATACTGAATCTGTCATCTTTTTAAATGCTGCTATGGGAAAGAATTTTTTTTTTCAACTGGATTTTGGTGTAAACCATCGATTAATATTATGAACTAAATATGACTTTGATCCCACTGAAATTTTGCCGTATTTTTTAAGAAAGATGTTTAATCGACGGCATCTAGCTACTTGCCAAATTTGACATATATGCGACTGTATGTGACATTTTCTTTGCATTGTACGATATAATTTTTGCTGAGAATCAGTTCTCTAAATTGTTGATAAATTAAGCATGAGGCAAAAAATTAATTATGTCAGAATTTAATTTTGTTATTAATTAAATATATTTAGTAGACAAAATAATTATTAGTTTAAATATATTTATTAAATATATTTAGTTCATAATGTTAATCGATGGTTTGAGCAAAATTCCAATTAAAAAAATATATTCTTGCTAACAGCAGTCTTTAAAAATGACAGATTCTGTCAGATTTAGCAAGTTCGTAAGTGCATTCGATTAAACCTATTTCTCAAAGAATACGGCACCTATTTTCGTGGGATGAAAATCATATTTAATTCATAATGTCAATCGAAGATTTACACCAAAATCCAGTTGAAAAACATTTTTTTTCTTCCCCATAGCAGCATTTAAAAAGATGACAGATTCAGTATCATTTACATTGATTCCCGTACGAGATAGGGAGCGTTTCAGCTAGCGTCCTCTGGCGGCGGGTGAGAATTCGTTGCCACTTTTAGATAGCAGAGATTTAGCTCCTCCTCTCTAATCTCCTTGGTTTTGGCATATTACAAATCATTTTTGAAGAAGAGAAACACTTGAAAAAGAAAGAAAAGGCGGGAAAAAGCTAAATTGGAATGCAACAAATGTTGAGTTTAAAGGCGCCCTCTCTCATCTGGGCTCCCGGGGCGATCGCACCGCATGAACCCTTCTTCGGACTGCACTGGTCTATAATAATTCAATAAACACCTACAGTGAACTTTCACTTATGCGCCGGCCCAAGGGACCAACAGAAAAAGGCGCATAAGTGAGAGAGACGTATAAGTGAACAAGCCTATTTAAAAGACTAAAACGCAACATAGGTACTAATGAGAGAATGAATAAGAATGTTTCTATAGAAAAGGGACATATTACTACGGTTTGGCAATTACTGTAATGTAACTGCAATGATGAAAAAAAAAAATTGTAGCATACCGAACCACAAACTCTTTACTATAAACGATGTATAACAGATAATTGTCCCTCTCCGAACTCTAGTTCATGCGGAAAAAATACCTTCGGTGATCAATAAAGGCGAAAGATTAAAAAGGAAACTGAAGAAAAATGCTTATTTTTTAAAGAAATTAAATTGAATTTCTTACATTTTAGGGAAAATTCGGCGCATAAGTGAAATATTTATCTATAGAGCGACGCATAAACGAATGATACTATCATTATTTTGCTATGGAATGTTCTGGGACCAGTGGCGTATCCAGGAATTGATTTTGGGGGGTGCACATCGAACATCGACACTGTGATGAGAAAGGAAAAAAATCAAGAAATATGGTGAAACTTTAAAAACGCAGTATTTCGATTTAATTTTTTCTATTGAACGTTGCTCAAAGATAATTTTCCTCTTACATTTCCACAATTACAGAATAACAATTAGTTTTGCTTCTTATTGTAAATTTTCTTATATTAAAACAGAAAATAATATGACAATATTTCAGTGTCCATAAAGTATTTTTCATTGAAAAAACCTGAAACATATTTACATGAAGGTTACATGTTTTTTCAAAATTCGGTGCCACCATTGTTTATAGTCTTACAAAATCTTGGGGGATGCATTGGTCCCTTGGCACCCCCCCCCCTGGATACGCCACTGTCTGGGACCATTCAAAATCGTCGTATAAGTGGAAAAGGAGCGTAAAAGAGGCGGCGTATAAGTAAGAATTCACTGTATATAATTACAGTACAGAACCTTTTATCCGGGAACCAAAATACCGGGAAACCAGAAAACCGGCAAAATTTTGTCGCTTTTTCTGCCACTTTTTTTAAAATACGCATTTTCGGCAATTTCTAAAAAAATGAAGAGTTTTTTTTTTTTTTTTTGAAATACCTAAATGAATATGAACGGTTTCTTTATAAATACCATATAAGTGGCATATAGCTCAGAAATTTTTAATATTGTAATATCTATAAGCACTTCTGGATCGTTTTCTCTTCAGATTTTAAGATGCATTACTATTTGTTATAGTAACTTGGGTTTTGTAAACAATTGGCAAATATCGCTTCGTAACGATCCAGAAAACCGGGAAATTCAGTTATCCGGGATAGCTGTAGTCCCGAACATCCCGGATAATTGGTTTTCTACTGTACTTACGTACTACTACTACTACTACTTGGATCTTATCCAAAATCCCTTGATGGTTCTTGACTTTCTACGGGTGAATAGACTCATGGGCCTGATCTAGCTCTGCTGGTCTCGGGGATCAGAACAAACAAACAAACAACTTACGTATGAACTAGATATTCCGTAAATATGAAATCATAAACAGTTGTAAAAAAGCAGTCACAAACTTTGTGCTGCAAAATGAGTGAAATGGGGCAGCGCGTAAAAAAGTACAAATAAACATTTTAAAACGAGTTTAAAACTCAGCAAACTCATAAAAAAAATCAGCATTTTTAACTCATTTAAATGTATAAAGCAGTAAGTAACCACCCCCAAGACAGGGCTGAGGCAGAAACATGCACTACACCACCAGTTCGTTTATTCTATTCATGGACAGAGGCGTAGCAAGGGGAGGGCGAATCGGGCTTCGCGCCTCCCGGGGCCTCGCATCTCCACTTTGCCCCGAAATCATTTTTGATTCACCCGAACTCTCGCCAAAATTCCCCTGGGTACTGATGTCTCAGACCCCTCAACTGACCGGATTAGATTCTCAACGGACAAAAGGAGAGGAGCAGAGATAAGGACACAAAAGCCGTTTTCTCCAACTCGAAGAGAAAGTTCTGCACGAGGGACATTTTTGGGGATTTTTCCTCCGGCAGGATCGGTGGACTGCCTTGTGCTGTTTGAACCACAGATTGCTAATATTGTATCATGAAATACTAAGTTATGCCCTTTGTTTGAGGATTCTCAATAACTTTTTTTGAATAAGAATTTTTTAATTCTTGAAGATAACATACTTTCTACTTTAAATGGAAGTAAATGTTACTTAAACACACTTTATTATTAGGGAAGGCGTTTCTCAAATAATTCTAGATCTCTACCAGAAATCTTTTATTCGGTCTTTTTTTTTAAATTAATTTAGGGTTGGTTAGGGTAAGTGGGCCCCCATTTTTAGAACAGTTCGTTTTTAAAGCCTTATACAACAGCTTTAAAGCAAAAAAAAGTTTAAACTTGTTGACTTATTTTATCTTGGACATTATTAATAAACACAAGTTCAGCATTATTTCCTGAAAAATGCTTTAAATGTTTTTAACTATCGTATTCTTTAAAAAATGACGTGGGTGGCTCACTTACCCCTAGGAATGGTAAGTGGGCCACTCCTCATTTATTTATATTTAAAGGTAGCATATCTAAAAAAGTGGTTTGCATGTCCTACCTGATAAAGTATGTAACATTTTAATAGTAAATACATTTTTATAAATGTATCCATTAACGAGATATCTACTTACATTTAAATGTGTACACTGCGATGCAAAAGTTTAGACAAAATGCAAATATGTGAATAAAAAGAAAACTATTCAACGAAATGCTTTCAAATTTCTACTGCAAGTACACAATATGGTCCCAAATACGTGTCTGGAGTTCTTAAAACTAGAACTGGAATCAAATTTTGGATATTACAAAAGACATCTTTTTACATTGTTGCAAAAGTTTAGACAATAGTCAGATTTTATGCAAATATCCATTGAAATGTGATTGGTAGAGGAAATGCGGGACTGTATTATTCATTTATAAAGCGCAGAGATTGCTGAATAAATAATCAAAATCTCAAAAGCTCTTTAGTTATTGTGTAAAGAATATGAGAAAGTTTGGAAGCTGAAATTTGAAAATGAACCTACTTTATTAATTTTTTGTCTTTTAAATCAGCACTAGTACGGTAGTACATTGTTTTTTACTTTGTGGAGAGCAAATTCAGACATGCGTATCGATCAAAAAGTCCAAGAAAAATTATATTTCTTAAGGATGAAGGAATTGAAAAAACGGCTCAGAAAAACGGCTCAACTTTTGCATCGCAGTGTATGACAAAAAATTATAAAGCAGATTACAAAACAATTGTGTTCGTGAAATTCATTAAAAGCCGTTAGGCATATTTTTTGCTTTTACATATAAATTGGTGTTGAACAAACATAATAGAGTCGATTACGATCAATTTTGGTCCAATAAGAAAAAATATATAGGTTGTAAAAAAATGGAAACACTTAATGGCAGCGTCTATTTGAAGTTTGTTGAGGGAGAGACATTATCATTTAATCCTCAGTTATAATTCTAACATCACTTACATCAAACCAAATAAAAAGTGTAGCCATTTCTATTCTTTCTATCAAATTTAGCAGCATTTGTTCCATTTGTATCATATTGTAAAGTTAGAACTTCATAATACTTTAAATCTTTCTTTTATGTAAGTTTCCCAAATACATAGTTACCAGCTTTTGCAGTTTTAGTAGCTAAAGAATCAATTCCTTCTAGGTCTGCATCATTATCTTTCATTTCATCTTAGAAATTGCTTCATCAGAACTGCTTTTCATTTTGGAATCATCATTATTATGAGGGGGCCCACGTACCCTAACTGAGAAAAACCAAGGGGGTAAGTGGGACCCCTGCACTTAAACACTTATTAATAATAATTTGCATAAAAATTCATATTGCAATGTGTACTTTGTCTTAAACTCTACAAAAAATCTTGATGAACCTAGAAAAAATAATAAAAATTAACATTGAAACACTTCTTTAAAAAATGTTGCTCGACAAACTCGCAAAAAAAAAAAAAAAAAAAAAAAAAAAAAAAAAAAAAAAAAAAAAAAAAATTTGACATAAATTATATGATCAAAAAAAAAAAAAAAAAAAAAACATGAAACTCAAATATATGCAAAACCAATCATTGTGATGAAATATAACACGATCAGTGCAAAAAAGTACAAAAACCATATGCGCATTTCTGTTTTAAGGGGGTGGCCCACTTACCCGAACCAACCTTATTTATTTTTTCAAATCGAGCATATGAGATTGATGTTTAAAATATGGGTGTTATGGATGTGCTGTTTCCAGAAAATCATTAGTTGTAAATAATTATTTAAATAAATGAAAATGGTTTTTAATTTACCGTGTTTCAAAAACGGACTAAAAATTGAAAAACTATTCCTCATTATCTAAAACCCCAGGGCACAAGAACAAGTTAATACGTAGGTACATTAAAATGTAACGGACTGTTTAATTGCACTGAAATATTATTAGTTGATGTAAGTTTTCTCACGGATTGCTCTTCTTTACACCATTTATAGTTTGGTAGAACTCAAGCCCCGTAATGAGAAATTGATTTTTTTTAGTCCGTTTTAAAAAAATTGGTAAAAAAATGCTATGTATAAAAATAATTATTTTCTGATATTTTGCATTGTGTGTAACTTTGCCGCCGATTTCGAGCACTTTCAGATGGACATAACATGTTTTATTCTGAAGGTTTTTCAGTTCAGTTTAGGTATTTTTTTAATGCAATTTCAAGCACTTCAGCTACGAATTGCATAAATGCAGACTTTTCTCTGAGATACAGTGCCCGCCTCTTATTAAAATCACATTTGCTCCGAGAATATTTGATTTCATTAAGCGGCAGATTTTATAAACCGGCATATATTAAAACACAATTCGAATTTAACTTATATGTATGAAGTACATTTTTTCAAACACAAGGTTTTTAAAATATTCACTTATTGCTGTATGAGTAAGATTCAAAATCATTTGAGAGTTTATAAAGTTTTATTCAGACAAGAAAAAGCGTTTATAACATAGCTTAATTTTATAAAATGGCGCTAATGATTTTATTAAAGGATGGTTTTAACATGTTTTGATGTAGTAATGATTCTGTTCTTCCAGATTTGATTTCATAAAGCGACTGATTTTATAACCCAGTGATTTTATTAGTGGCGGGCACTGCACTTGTTTTATTCAGGACAACTGGTAGATCCCGTGAAATCTTGGAATGTTACTTGGAAATAATCTCTGACATTTCCGAATGTTCTTACTGTGCATTCAATTTCCAAAGACATCGTTAAGAACTATTTTACATGAAATAGTGATTTTATAACTTTATTAAATTTTATCATAAAATTATTTTTTTGTATGTAAAAGAAAAAAAATGCTGCGAGTATTAAAAAATGTTTTACTTGAAGCATATAAAAGATATTTAAGGAGAAAGAGTTTTTTTATCTTACTGTCTGATTTCGTTATTTGTCCAATTTAGTTCAATTGGAAAATTTTAGTTCGTTAATTTAGTTCAATTTTCATTTAGCTCATTCAATATTTATAAATATTTTTGCTTGCCGTAATATTTGCATTAAATTTTATTGCAGTTATATTCTTCAACACACACTGAAAAAATAAATCAATAAATAAATAAAACCAAAATTTTGGAAGCCTGGAAAGGAATGGAAGCCTTATGCACGTGCTCTAAAGAGGGAAAAGATCTCCCCTCAATAGGGAAAATCAACCGGTTTAGAATCCCTACACCGTCCGAACTCGGAGTTTGATTGACACTTCCCACACCCCCCACTGGGAGGCTCGGGTCCATCTTCGTCTGATAAGGAAAGTCTCTGGGAAATTTTGGCCAAACGACTGGGACACGGAATTTTTCTCCATTCGAACTTTGCTCTGAGAAAAATTTTTACAAAGTATTTCCGAATCATACAGTTGAAAACACTATTTTTTCCCGTCAAAAAAAACTTTACATTAAAAAAAAAAAAAACGAAGGGCCCTTGCTTCGAACTTTTGTCTGATCCAAGTTTTTCCGCACTTTCGGCTCGCTCTCTTATGCACAGTCCACAGTTTTGAATCTTTATTTGCATTCAATTAAAAAACATCTGGGGCTCCCTAACCCGGCCTAGGGAACAATATGTCTCTTTTTTTTTTTGGAAGGCGATGGCATAGGAGCATAGGGCCCACAAAACGGACTAAAATCGAAAACACGGATACATTGGTTTTAGAAATTACCAACTATAACTAAACAAAACATTTTTTACACTCACTCAGGGCCTGATTTTAAAAATGGCTCGAGATGAGCCCTCGTCTACAGAGCCTGATTACTGGTCCCCTGCTTTTTAGGGGCCCCAAAATAGTTAAAATGGTTTTAGACAATGGCTGAAATTGTATGGTTGACTAGGTGGAAACCCAAAACCATAAAAGTAACCAACTTGCTGGACATTTACTCTTTTAAACATGAAGTTTTTCGAAATCAACAGGAAAATCATAACCAGAATATCATTTGTAGTTATTTTCATTTATTTCATCTTAGTAGAATTCCCACATGTATGGGGGTGGGGGGAGGGAGGTGGGAATACAGGCCCTCCATCAAAATTTCAATGTTTGACACCTGAATGTTTCAATATTATGACGAAGATCGTCGAAAAGAATGCTTTCGTGTATGTTACCCACATCCAGAATAACCGTCTGGAAGAGTGTTTTGGTCAAAAGAGTCCTTAGGATTGCCAATAATGTTAAATGCAAATCCTCTGGGGGATATTCTTCAACTCGATGCGCCAGATTTTATCGTGACCTTCTCCATGTTTGTTGCGTTACCAAAATAATAAGAAGTGTCAGTGTTCGTACGCTCCTCCACCAAAACTCCTCCAGTACTCCTTTATTTAAGACTTTTTTTTTTGAAGGGGCCAAGGGGGCGATTCAAACTCATGCATTTTGGAACTAAATCCTTCAAAATTCCGTCTTTTTTATTTAAGACAACATTTTCTTCCTCTGTGACAGTTGTTCTAGACAAATCAATTTTCTTATTTTTCCAATAAAAGAAGTATTACTTTCGAAATACAACATTGTAAGTAAAGCAGTGATTTACCATCAGAACCTTCGCACTGAAATTCAGGAAGTAGAGCTACATTGTCTCATCAGAACCACCGTCATTGGATGAAAATGGAGGTTCTTAAGAATCAATTAAAGAAACAGGAAAATAACAACGATTGAGTGAAGTTAAGATTGTACCATATGTGAATAGTTGTAATGTGTATGTGACATGAGTGAAATAAAGATTTAATGACACCGCAGCCTCTACCCATGTAAGTGAACTACCAAAAAAAAAAAAAAAGAAAAGAAATAATTGTAACGCAACGTTTTTTTAATCAAATTGTACCAGTAAAGTAAATTCTGCAAATTGGACTGGCTATTGTCCCAAAATTTCTAAACCAAGCCCCTCACACACCATTTACACACGGTTGAAAATGTTCCCCTCTCCCCCCTTTTATTCAGGCGCTGTTATTTGTAGATGCTAATTCTGTAAAGATGAATTTTTGATCAATTAGTAGAATTTCTTGATTTTAAGTCGATCTGTTTGTCGATGGGTGCCATAGGCGGCTCGTACAGGGGGGGGGGGAGCGATCGCCCCTTACATCTAAAAGTAAAGGGCTCTTGCCCCCTCACTTTTTAGAGTTAAAAAGTAATGATCGACTGGAAAACAATTTTTTACGGAGTGGATTGATTTGTTTCACTAAAATAAAAGCTGAAAAATTCTAAAACAAAATGAATATTCTAACTTTTTCCATATTATTTCATAACAATGGAATTTTTAACTGTAACTGGGAATGTCTATGATAGCCATATATGGCCTGGTTAATTTTTTCAGAACATATTCCGCACTTTTTAGAGGTCCTTTAATCAGTAATGTTAAAATGCGATAATACAGCCAATTTTTACAAAGAAACCCTTTCAGATGTGCTACCTTCTATTTCCCCCCTCCCTCACGTAAAACGTATTTATTTAGACCCCCCTCCCCCACGTGTTTGGTACACCAGTGAAATTTTGATCAATTAGTAGAATTTCTTGATTTTAAGTCTACGTTCTTTCTGGTGAAACAATCCACTGTGCTAAAAAAGTTGCACCAATGGGTGCAATATCAAGCCAGACTTAATGCACAGCCGATCCTTTACAGCGTAATATCAATAAAATTTAGAATGAATAAGTATTTATTTGCAGTTTTATAAGTTATAAATTTATTTCATAGCTCATCAAAATATTTTGGCAAAAAATTAAATTTATCAAGTTTTTCAAAGTAGTTCAAACCACCCCAAAATGTATGTAATTATTTCATTTTGCATGTTTTATTTCAAATATTTTTTTAGGTATAATATTTCAATTTTTATCATTGACAACAAATACGAGAATGTTTTCTTTTTTTATTATTTTTTATTATTTTCTTTACACAGAATAGTTGAATAACATGAACTGAAATCAATCTTAAAAGGAGGAGGGGGCTAGCGGCCTTGCAAAATTTATTCGCCCAGTCTTAATTTTGTTCCTGCTACGCCACTGTCCATGGACTGCAGTTTCGTTGCTTATTGTGCATTCATCAGCATGGAATATGAAAGTAGCCGAGTTGGAGGCAAAAATCCTCTTATAGAGCAAAAAGAGCGAACAAAAATAAAAACTGGTAGCTGATGTGAATCCATGGACGGAGGTGCAAGGGCGGATACAAGAGAGGGGCGATGGGGGCGATCGCCACTCCCTTGAGGGACTCTTCTTAAGCATTTTTTCGACTATGAAGTTCAAAAAAAAGCAATTTTAGATGGTCTTCGATGATACTATGAGAAGTGGTTGGGATTCAGGGCTCCGAGCTGGATTTTTTTCGAAATTGAAGACCGAAATATTTGTAATAAACATGTGTTAACCAGGATATGTGGTAAAAAAAAGGGGGGGGGGCAAGTAGAAAAAAATCAATGACCTCTCCCTTGGAACAATTCTGGATACGCGCATGAGGTGGTTATTGCATCATTTAAATGTGTTTATTTGTACTTTTTGACACGTTGTCCCATTTTACTCATAAATTCTTTGCCTCGGAGCCAGCCTAAGTCCATTTTCGTTACTTTTCAGTAGGGCGAAAACGTTTGTTGGATATATGCAAAGGATGGGACTCGCGCGCTGTTTTAAAGCTGCTAAATAATTGTGAAGGAATTTCTTGTAACATTCTCATGAGTCGATGCAGAATAGGAGGATTCTACATAAAATCTTTTTTTCTTAAAAATGGAAGTATGTATATATATTTGTGTTTGTTTGTTTGTTTGTTCATTATACAAATCCAGTTTTTGTCGGATTTTCATCAAACTTGGTACAGAGGTTCCTCTTTGCATTAGAATTCACATAGGCGGGTTTTTGAAATTTTTGTAAAATCCAAAAAGCTCAAAATTCAAATTTTTTTTTCTCAAAATGGTCATTTTCTTTCAATTTTGAAGAGATGGAGTAATAGAGATAAGCCTTTAAACATACGAATGGATGAAATTTAACACATTTAAATAGGAGTGTTTTCCAACAAAGATCGCGATTAACAATGAATTAACAATTTAAGGCTCACCTATATTTCATTTTAGCATGAAATAAGTTAAAGATAATGCAATACCGGGCAACGCCGGGTAATAAGCTAGTACAGTAATAAAGTGAAAATCGCCGCTTTTTTTTTTTTTTTAAATACGTTAATCTGGCTGTGAGGTATACAGAATTGAGCATTATTTTTCTTTGCTGGTAATAATGATTCTACTAGCGGCAGAACTAAGTTCGAATTCTCTGACGAAAACCAGACACTCTCAGAAGACCTATTTCCACAAAAACAATGAATTCAAAAACACAGAAAATAGTGTTACTTCTTCTCTAGAATCGCACTCTCTCCCTTCCGTCAACAGTTTTGGTTCCTTCTCTTTTTTTACGAATCGAGAATGGTATTTTCCAACCTAAGACCACCAAAGCAGTGCGACCATTTGTATATACAATTTGCATGGACCGGGCGAGGCCAAATCCCATAAATTTGCGCGCCAACGTCGAATTTCTCCGTATTTCGCGGGGCTCCTGGCTTCTGGGTTAGGAGGTGTCATCGCCTCGTTCGAACTTCACCTGCGTGGCTTTTTTATCAATAGAACCTCAGCTCTCAAACGGTGTAAATACTAACACTGTGCTTGGGTTGTATAAAAAGAAAATTGAGCTTTCTGAGTTTGTAGCGTTTTTTTTTTTTTTTTTTTTTTGCTTCTTCTTCTCTTTTTGAGTGCTGATAAGTGTAAACTGAAAGTGACTAGAGGGCTACCTATAAACTATTTCAATAAACTATAAAAATATTTTTGTACAGAAACAAGGATGCCCACATTCCCCCCCCCCCCTCTTTCTTATATTTTTCTCTCATAGGTGAATGTAACTTCATGAACTCTGTACCTCAGAACCAGACTAACGTAAGTCCATTTTCGTCATTTTTCGGTAGAGGGGAAAAACGATTGTCGAATACATCGTTTTTCCCCTCTACTGAAAAATGACGAAAATGGAATTACGTTAGTCTGGTTCTGAGGTACAGAACTTAGTTGAGATTTGGTACGGTTTTTTTTTTTTTTTGTTCGCTTAGTTTGAATGCAGTAAATTATTAAGTGATATTTATTTTTTACAAACTGTAATTCATTTTGATTAATTTATTTATTCCTTTAATTCATCTTCACTTTTCTGAAATATTTGTCATCGGAGTAAACATTGCCAGAGGATTACAACTTTTGCCACGACAGAAAAATAAGCTTTAACACCAGTGTAACGCAGGAATTCCTGCAGCGGCCTTGCGATTGTCTGATTAGGAGGGCGAGAAGCGAAGAATCCTGCCCTATAGAGATGAGACGGGCTCGGCCCGAGCCCGAAAGCCCGAGCCCGAGACGGACTCGGGCCCTTTAACTTCAAGCAGCTTTCGGGCTCGGGCGGGCTCGGGCTCGATCTCATATTAAAATAGTCCGTTTTTATACAAATACAGCGTTTACGGAATAAAAAATTGGGGTACTTAAAGAGCGTGAGAACAGTTTTTCTTAATGGCAGAATTGCTTTGTTCAGGAAGAGTTTCAAAGAAATGACATCTATCACCTTATCTCCCACTCCCATACATCGTTTCTCAGCTTCCGCACATCGAAAAGCAAGCGATCTGCTGTGCTGGGGTGTAAATGGTCAGTAGAAAGTGGATGCTAAGTTCTATAAAGTAATAGGACTTTCACTTAAAAAAAAAATACAAATGGAATTTTCATTCTATTTCATTTTTTTGGGTAAATGCATGTTACTTAAAATATGGAACAAAGATATCGCGTGGTAATTTCAATGTTTCTTTTTTGTGCTTTTTTGCTTTCTGTGATGTGAAAAACTTTTTTTGAAATATTTAAAAATGCTTCAATTGATAATTGCTGCACTTGAAAAATTAAAATAATAATAATAATTCAAAAAGATAGCACCCACTTATAATATATTTGCGATTGCTATTACGATATACCATATGGCAGTGCATCACAAGTGGAAATTAAAAATATATATTGATGTTTGATACACTTGGGCTCGGGCCGGGTCGGGCTCAAAACAAGACAATATCACTCGGGCTCGGGCGGGCTTGGATTAAAAATTCTCGGGCTCGGGCGGGCTCGGGCCTTCAAAAGTGAGCCCGAACTCATCTCTACTGCCCTATAATTTTACAATAGTTTTTCTAACCAAACAAGATCGAGGCGGATAAGCCGGAACCGAATGCGAAATGATTGCTGAGTTGTAATGAAAAAAATATCATGACAAATATTTTTCTCATCAGTACACAGCGATGCTCACCGCTTCACGCCATTCCCACTCTGATCTCCACGCTCTTCCTTTTAATATCACAAAAGATAATTTAAAACTACATTTTTCAGACTTCAATTTCGAATATATTCGAAGGAGAGCCGCATTACTGTCTTTTTTTTTTCTTATGTAACTAAAAATAGCGTTTTAAAAGTATTTTCCGGGGACTACCATTTGGCAGGAGGTAACTAAAAACCATTACAGTTAACTCTCACTTATACGCCTCTCTTATGCGCCTTTTTCACTTATACGGTGGTTTTGAATGGTCCCAGCAACTTTCCATAGCAAAATAATGATAGTACCATTCGTTTATGCGTCGCTCTAAAGATAAATATTTCACTTATGCGCCGAATTTTTCCTAAAATGTAAAAAAAATAATGTATTTATTTTTTTTAAATAAGCATTTTTCTTCACTTTCCTCTTTAATCTTTCTTTTTTATTGCTCACGGAAGGCATTTTTTACGCATGAACTAGAGTTCGGAGAGGGACAATAATCTATTATGCATCGTTTTAAAGGGAACAATTTGTAATTAGGTATGCTACCATTTTTGTTTTCTCTTTATCATTGTAGTTACGTTACAGGAATTGCGAAACCGTAGTAATATGTCTCTTATCTATAGAAACATTCTTATTCATTCTCTCATTAGAAACTATGTTGTGTTTTAGTCCTTTAAATAGGCTTTTTCACTTATACGTCTTTCTCACTTAGACTCCTTTTTCTGTTGGTCCCTTGGACCGGCGTATAAGCGAGAGTTCCCTGTATCTTGTTTCCCGTATGCTTTCCCCTCCCAAACAGAAAATACTGACTACGCCTATGCCCAGTGGCGAATTTTCCATATCCCAAATGTCGCAGTTACGAGAGGCCCCATGACCATTAGGACCCCACAAAAGTTTTGAATTAAACCTGCTAAATGTTTACATACTATAGCATAGTTAGTAAATTTTTAACACAAAAGGGCCCCTAAAAATGCATTACGGCGAGCCCCCATAAACTTGTAAATCCGCTTGTTGTTTGGAATGGACGCTCCAAACAACAAAAGATAGATATGCCGGACTCTGTAGTATAATTCGTACATAATATTGCCAAAGATACTAGATCTTTGATATTGCTGGCAGATTCGCGAGTCTTTCAGGCATGATACGGCATATATATTTTTTAAAAGAAGGGTGAATTTATGAGTAGAGGGTAGAGGTGCTCTCTCTCTCTCTCTGGGAAAAAAAAAAGTCAAGCCTGCCCAATAGAATAGCTATTTTTCCACAAAAGAAATATTATAATAAGCGGGATATTCCACTATCCTGGACCAAAATAATGCATTTTAGCGGTTTGGTACATTGAAAATGTATTATATTAAACGGGATAATTTTTAAACCGATATTCTAATAAGCGGACTCGACACGTTTTGTGTCGAAAAGAAAATTATATTTGTAATGAAATGAAAATTGTATTTGTGTTGAAAAGAAAATTGACTTTTTATTGTAAAAAAAATAACATTTTTAAAGTTCGCTTAACTTAAGTTCGCAAAACAGAGTACACACATCGTCGCTTTGAAAGAATAACGCTGCTATTAAAAAAAGCCCATTTTTCAGGAGAGCAGTTTTTAACTTTTCAGAAACTTTTATCGCGCTAGTGCTCAAAACTATTACGACTAATTATAATGAAACTAGCATTGAATAAACCGCATTTTAATCTCTTTTCTAATGTAGCACGATTGACTTCAATGGCATTTTAACTAATGACGTCATTTTAAAAAGAGTGAAGGTAGTTTGAGTTACATCAGTGTTCTCCAAAAATTGCTCCCTAGCGGATATTTTTGACACTTTTGAGTTGTAACCTTGTTCATCATAAAGAGCGATTTTTTCTGAACAAAATGATATAAAAATGTCATTTTTCGATTTTTTTTTTTTTTTGAGTTGCAGCGTTATTCTTCCAAAGCGACGACATTTAAGATCCGTCCACTTTCAACTAGATAAATTTACACGTTTTTGGTAGTTGTTTTTTTTTTTTTTTTGGTAGTTGTCGTGGTCACAAAGTCTTCCAAGTGAAACGATACCCCTGGGGGTGCTGGGCCTAGGGTTTGCTAGACCCTAGGTTCTGGTTCAAAATTAAGAACAGAGCGCTCTTCAGGGCCCTATCCCGGTTAAACCACAAAACTGTGGTAGGTACGGGGGACCCTGGAGTGTGAAATGAAATGAAATGAAGGGTACTTTTTGAGTCCATTTTCAACTTATGCAAATTAGATCTTCCGCCACACCCTCGCTCGACATGTGATCATCACACAGCACCACTTAAGAAATGCTACGAACGACAGACCCAGAGTTTCGATGTAGGCAGTACGGACTGTCATCACCTCTTCTGTGTGTGAGGGGGGTGAGGAGCGAGAGGAAACCCAGTCCACTGTCGCAATAAAAGATTTAAAAGCCGGTGATGACAGCTCTGGCTGTAAACAGTTTGCCTGTTTGGTGTTTTTTGCAGAGTCAACTGCGAAAAAACACCGAACTACTTTGTTTGTGCTTGTGCGGGGAGCTGTAAACACAGACAGGAGCGGGAAATAAAGAGTAAACTTCCAGAGCTCGGCGAACATTTCGCCTATTAGAAGGATATAATCACTGGTGAACTGGAAAATGTTGAGCTTATCCACTGTTTGAATGATCTTCATTTGAACCCCAAACCAAAGAATCTGAAGCAGCAAAGCCTTAAAAGGCAAGCCCGTCATTTAAGGGGGGGGGGGGCTCATTGCCCGATGGCTTTGAAAACTTGTGTTTTTACATGTGAGTGTGCATGTTTTTTTTTTTTGTTGTTTTCCGACAAAATTTGAGTCGAGCAGTGGCGCACCCAGGATTGTTTCCTGGGAAAGGCTGGAAGTCATCCGACAAGTGAAGTGAAATGAAAGGCAAAATTAATGACGTTTCAGAGACACCCCCCCCCCCACCACCGCCATCTCAAAAAAATAACATGAATACAATTCATTAGAAATTCCAGAAATGTAATTCTAGGGAGTCCTTGACGACATCATCAGAATTGAAACTTGAGCCGTTCGGGAGGACTATCTCGAAAATATTTCTAAATTGAAGTCTCAAAGAGGAAATTTTAGGATTTATGGGGAAACGGGGGGGGGGGGGGAGAGGTGACAATAAGCCCATGCTGGAGAATTTTGCCAAATTGA
>JAXGGA010008304.1:25000-57691 GCA_038373865.1 Uloborus plumipes
GAACCTTGGGTTCTTGGGATTTTGTTTGAATTGCCTGGGTTTTTGATTTTATTATAAAAAAAGACACATTTGCAATTTTGCATTAATTTTTTTTTACAATCAAACAAAATATTTTCATTAAAATGCAATACTGGGTAACCAATCTAGAATGAAGGTTCCTATCATGCACATTTGAAGAGTTTATGTAACAAAATAGAAATTGCGGGTAATTAAAGTTTAAAGCTTTATTGCTGCAGTTGTTGCTGCTGTTTTGTTTTCTGGTTTTGTTGTTAGTGTGTATATGAAAATGGTCTAATGCAGATGGTCGGAAGTAGCGCGCTACAAGTAGCGAAACTACTGTAGTAGCTACATTTTTTAGTAGTTTGTAGTGTAGCGCACTACTTTTTAAAAAATGTAGAGTAGTGAGTAGCGCGGTACAAAAAAAATAGTAGTTTATAGCGATTTCTGGAAACTACTTTTAAATTCAAAAAAAAAAATAATAAATACATGAAAAAAAAAAGAGAAGAAAGGAAAAAAAAGTTTGAAAAACCGAATCCGACTGGGGCAAGTCTTGCACGAATACAGCAGAGCAAGCAATGAGAAATAAGAATTATAACAATATGAGCTGATCTTAGATACATCCTTTTGACGAAATACATTCTATCTGTTTGATGTCATATTTCTGTTTGGCATCATAATTTTTATTTTCCTTCAAATAATTTCCATGTTCCTAAATATTCCCTGGCAAGCATTTAAAAAAAAATGAACGTTGAATTCTTTCAATCTTTCAACGTTTGAATCCTTTCTTGTGGAGAATATTGGCAAAAATTGTAAAAAAAAAAATCTAAAAAGGACAAATTTTAGCAAAAAAAAGGGGGGGGGTGGAACAGTAAGGAAAAGTAATAAATAAATTCAAAAACAATTCCTAGTTATATTCCATATTCAAATGATTTAATTTATTAATGTAAATTACTTTTCGAATTTTTTCGGTCAATCCTCAAACAGTGTATGCTTTTTATTTATCTATTTTTAAAAAGTAGCGAAGTAGCGACTACAATTCGAAGGTAGTTTGTAGTCGCTATATTTAATAAAAAGTAGTTGTAGTTGTAGTTAACTACATTTATGACAAAGTAGTTGTAGTTGTAGTTCGCTACAAAATAAATGAACCATTTATTTCGAAAAGGTAACATCTCTATTTTGATCTTCTCTGTCTCTTTAGAAAATTAAACAGCGGACGGTTATATTTTTGAATGTCATAATCAATGGTTATTTGGTAAATTATTGCAGTAATTGTGTACTTAACTAAAGGCATTTTTTCATTGATTATGACATTCAAAAATATAACCGTGCGCTGTTTACTTTTCTAAAGAGACAGAGGAGATCAAAATAGAGATGTTACCTTTTCGAAATAAACGATTCAAATGTAGTTTTTCCAACCACTGGCCTAATGACATCTGCAGTTTGATGTACCAAGCTTTATTTGCTTACGTGTATCTATTGCTTACCACTGTCCAGAGTGCTCATTTTTTAAAATGTGACATAACCCCTTCATCCTCCAAGCTCTTCATTTGTGACTGTACTAAAAGAGTGCGTTGGAATGAAACAAAATAAATTAAATAATTAATAGAAAACACAAACTATCTTCCCCCTTTCTTGTCATGGAAGCAACCTCCCCCCCCCCTCGGCCCCCGTCCCCGCTTTTTCCCGAAAACGATTTTTAATTCTTAATTTAGAAATTGCTCCTGAGAACTAACTATTGTGAGATCAATTAAAGTTCTACCACATCATTTTACTTCGTCAGTTTTAAGACAAATCTGTGGAATTAAACTTTTTGAAAAATGCGAAATAAGTTTTACTGATCTTTATATTATTTGGTGCACTGATTTCGAAAATGACCTCCATTTTTCTACATCACGTCAGAATTTGTTGTAAAATGATTTTTTTTTTTTTTTTTTGAAATCTTCCATCTCAAAAAGGATTCTCAAACAGTTTTTCTGGCAAAAGTGTTTTTTTTTTTTTTTTTTAATTTAAATGTAAAGAAAATGTCTTATTCTTGGTAATTCAAATAGATTATTCAGAAATCAATTACTTTTTTTTTTTGGTTTAAATGGAAGAAAATGGATCAAAAATGCTAAATTTTTCTTATCCGCGGAGCAAAACAATGGCTATAAAAGGTTTAATGGTATTTTTTTGCAACAAGATGAGTGGATAAATTGATGTCAAATATCATGCAAATATATTATACTCATGTTCAAGTACTTAATGAATAAACGTAAGTGATTGCAGTATTTTTAAAAATTACATTTTGAAGCGACTGCTTGCAATAATATTTCCTCCTATCTTCTACGAAATGAATTAATTCTATGCCCTAGTAGGTGCTATTTTGCATGATTTGGTGCCCTTTATATTGACACCCAAGCAGCTCCTGAAAATGTTCTTACCCAACACCTTATTCTATACACTGTAAAAAATAAATGTTGTTTACAGTATAATACAACTAAATTCAGAGGCGGCAAATAAGGGGGCAAGAGGGAGCGGTTGCACCCCCAAATATGTTAAAAAATGGGTCACGTCATTTTTTTTCACACAAATCAACGATCACGTGCAAGAGGAGCTGAAAAAGCTTGTCAATTTTCAACAAAAATTGATAAAACTCATCCTTAAACATATTCTCAAGATTATTTCTAATAAGAGAGGAATCTGAAATAAATGCTCTGAAACAAGTATAACGGGATAAGAAAGGATTTTCAACTTTAGCTGTTTGGGAAATAGAACAAAGACACTGGAAATCGGTGGAAAAAGTTTTTTATTCTTGACTCCAAACATTGCAGAATAAAACTTGACTAAAAGTTAAAAACTTATTTCTGCTCAAGACATTTTATGTGATAACTAATTACGGAATAATTTTAAAGTTTGGTCATAAAAGTTTAAATTATTTTAAAACCTCCAATTTTTCTGAATATTAAATTTTGTTTTAGACATCTTTCTTTTAACCAATATGTATTTTTTTTTCCATACTGAGTTGTTTCATGTTTAACAACCTCGCCCCCTAAAACGAAATGTTGAAATGCCGCAGCTGGCAAAATTTATAGCAATAAACTAAAAATTGCTAATTTTACAGTAACAAACTAAAATTGCTACTTTTACAGTACTAAACTGTAAAATTGCTAGTTTAACAGTAATGAACGGTAAAATCGCTACTTCAAGAGTACTAAACTGTAAAATTGCTAGTTTTACAGTAATGAACGGTAAAATCACTACTTTTACAGTACTAAACTGTAAAATTGCTAATTTTACAGTAATGAACGCTAAAATTGCTACTTTTACAGTACTAAACTGTAAAATTGCTAGTTTTACAGTAACAAACTGTAAAATTGCTACTTTTACAGTACTAAACTGTAAAAATTGCTTATTTTACAGTAACAAACTGTAAAATTGCTACTTTTACAGTACTAAACTGTAAAATTTGCTAATTTTACAGTAACAAACTGTAAAAATTGCTTATTTTACAGTAACAAACTGTAAAATTGCTAATTTTACAGTAACAAACTGTAAAACTTGCTAATTTTACAGTAACAAACTGTAAAAATTGCTAATTTTACTGTAACAAACTGTAAAAATTGCTAATTTTACAGTAACAAACTGTAAAATTTGCTAATTTTACAGTAACAAACTGTAAAATTGCTACTTTTACAGTACTAAACTGTAAAAATTGCTAATTTTACAGTAATAAACTGTAAAATTGCTAATTTTACAGTAATAAACTAAAATTGCTAATTTTACAGTAATAAACTGTAAAAATTGCTAATTTTACAGTAATAAACTGTAAAAATTGCTAATTTTACAGTAATAAACTGTAAAAATTGCTAATTTTACAGTAATAAACTGTAAAAATTGCTAATTTTACAGTAATAAACTGTAAAAATTGCTAATTTTACAGTAATAAACTGTAAAAATTGCTAATTTTACAGTAACAAACTGTAAAAATTGCTAATTTTACAGTAACAAACTGTAAAAATTGCTGATTTTACAGTAACAAACTGTAAAAATTGCTAATTTTACAGTAATAAACTGTAAAAATTGCTAATTTTACAGTAACAAACTGTAAAAATTGCTAATTTTACAGTAACAAACTGTAAAAATTGCTAATTTTACAGTAATAAACTGTAAAATTGCTAATTTTACAGTTCATTACTGTGCATTTTACAGTTTTAAACTGGAACCTCTGCTGCCAGTATTATACTACTGTTTTTACATTATAATACAGCTAAATTTCACGGCAATAAACTTTCTAGCTTTGCAGTAAGAAACTGTAAAATTGCTAGTTTTAGCTTATTACAGTGCATTTCACAGTTTTAAATTGGAACCTCGGCTGCCAGACTTAACTGTAAAAACAAGAGTTCATTTTCTGCAGTGTAGAATCTTGAGTAATGATCTCGCACCCCCTTAAATGTTAGCCTGTATCCGAACATCGCAAGGACCTGTACTGTACATTATTGATTTATTACTAGTCTTGGTAATATAGTTCGGTTCTGGGGGGGGGAGTTGCTCTTAATGAACTCTCCGCCCGCCCTCCCCTCTGTAAAAAAGAAAAAAAAAAAGAAAGCAATGGAAAAGAAAGGAGTAAGGACCTCATTACGACACATACATCGCTACAATATTGATTTATTACTAGGATTGGACATATAGTTAGGTTCTTGGGGGGAGTTGATCCTAATGAACCCTCCGCCCACCTTCCTCTCTGTAAAAAAAGAAAGAAAAGAAAGGAAAGAAGGACCTCATTACGATACATACATTGCTACAACATTGATTTATTACTAGGATTGGACATATAGATTCTTGGGGAAGGGAGTTGATCCTAATGAACCCTCCGCCCACCCTCCCCTCTGTAAAAAAAAAGAAAAAAGAAAGAAAACCAAAAGAAGAAAGGAGTAAGAACCTCATTACGATAGATACATCGCACGAGCCATCGAATTTCAGAGAGAAGGCGGGCAAAAGAAAACACAGACAGTTGACACTGTGTGACACAACGTCGCGCGCGCATGCTCATTAAAAAAAAGGGACCGGAAGCCGGGCCGGGTGATGGATGACCGCGGGCCGCGGTGCTGATGGGTTTGGGGGTGGCCCGTGGAAACCCCTCTCAGCGGGCGCTTCAGCTTAGCGGGAGGTCAATTACACTTTATCAAGAAACTAACTACTGGATGTGTGTAGAAAAGGGGCCTTGTCGATGACATGCAGGGATTTAAGCTCACTGGTTTGGAACTGTATAATTTTATAAAGAAGGGGGTTTGTTGCTAGTTTTCATAAGGGTAATTTGAGTGAGAAATAATTCAATTATTTTAACTAATTTATCTGGTATGTATCAGTGGCTTATAGAAAAAGTAATTTGCTTGGAGGATATCGTCATTAAAATGAAAGAAGCAATTTCTAGAATTACCACTTGGTGAAAACCACGCAAATGTTGTATTTCTCATCTTTCTCTTTCAATTGTTCAACTATTGAGGTAATGGAAATTGCAAAAATATAGTATCATTTAAGAATAATGGAGATACATTTTGAGAAAAACATTCACACGTACCAATTTGGATGGAATATTTGTTGTCAAGCCCGTCATTTCAAGGTTTTCCAGGGGGGGGGGGGTCAAAGAGTGCAAACACGATGCAATTTTATCGGATAACAACAAAAACCAAGCCCATTTATAGGTAAATACATTGATTTCTGAAAGTCAAGGGAAGGGGGGGGGCTGCTGACAGACCTGTTTGTTGCGAATATACCCGAAGAACATGCAATCAAATTTCGAATTATATCTTTCTTGAACTGTGTTTTAGACACTTGGCAACCCCATACTTTTTTGTTTACGCTTTCACGATATTACTTTTCACTTATAATTGTAGAAAAAAACATATAATGTCTTCTTTCAGTTTAGATTTAAGCATTTCCCCTTGTTTTCAAAACTCGATGCCACTATGTAATAATATAGCTATATTTCGGGTGGTACATGTGTCCCTTTGTACCCACCTTGGGTACGCCACTGGTACATATTATTTATGGCTTAAGTTCTACCAAAAAAAGGTAAGAATCCTGATTCTTCAGAAGATAAATTCATTCCTTATTCGTATGGTATTAGTCAGAATTTTGAGGAGAAAAAAAATCTTAAAGTTAGACCTCAGGATTATGAAATACCTATAGTATGACAATTGTATATTATTTTAACAGTAGTTTTATAAAGTTAATGTGTTTTTCACTTGGTAGTAGGAAAACTAACTTATTTTTCACTAACTTGTACTTCAGTTTTAATTAAAATCAAAACACTAACAGTAAAAATGTGAGAAATTTGATACAAGAGGTTTCTGAAATGTTCAAACGTTGGAACACAAGAATGAAGCAAAATCGTAGATACAAGAAATAACGGAGTTATAGTTATGTTTATAAGTTTAACAGTGTCTCCGTCTCTTCTCGCGGTCATGTTCTCACTGCTAGAGAAAAATTTTATGTATTTGAAAGTGCCCATTTAATTGCATTTGAGGCAAATATTTTCATGCAAATGAGAATGACCAATTATCAGTTTTGAAATTCATATAAGGGGGGGGGGGAGCTCCGGAACGCACTGTCGAAGAAAACAAACCGCTGTTTACTATCTTTTTTTTTTTTTTTTAATGCTAAAAAAAGGGAGAGCGAGAGCAGGAGCTGAGCTACCATGTAAGTACCCTGCCAGGGCCTAATTAAATATTATTTCAAATATTTACTGAAACAAATAATTATAATACAGTTAAAATATTATGTCAAACACTTATATCTTATTCGTAAAATGATTGAACGCAATGTGTAATAATAAACTGCTAAAAAAATGAACTGCTGTTTTTACTGTATAATTCTGGCAGCCGAGGTTCCAATTTAAAACTGTTTCATGCACAGTAATAAACTGCAAAACTAGCAATTTTACAGTTTCTTACTGTAAAATTAGCAATTTTAGTTTATTGCCGTAAAATTTAGCTGTGTTATACTGTAAAAACAACAGTTTGATACTGGCAGCAGAGGTCCAAGTTTAAAACTGTAAAATGCACGGCATAAAATTAGCAGTTTCAATTTACTACTATAAAATTAGCAATTTTACAGTTTATTACTGTAAAATTAGTGATTTTTACAGTTTGCTACTATAAAATTAGCTGTATTATACTGCAAAAGCAACATCCATTATTTATAATGTACATTTGCATAATTTTCTTCATCTTGTAAGCAATTATTAAGTTTTGATCACATTAAATAATGTGGATGAATAATAGTATCGAAAGTATAGGGGGCTCATGAGTCATGACCCCCATGTCCCTCCTTTGTACCAGGGCTGCGGAGTCGGAGTCGAAGAGCCGGAGTCGGACTGATTTTGGACCAAAGGAGTCGGAGTCGCTGAAAAACATGTCGACTCCGACTCCTACCACCTCCGATTTGGATGAAATTTTATGGAGGTGAAAACATATCTTTGAAACTAACAGATACAAATTTTCAGCGTCCAATGTCCAAATCCTAAGCATCTAGGATCATTAAAAATTGCTTCAAAATGGCGGGTCTGCATTATGAAACGAATTGCTATGTTTGGGCTTATGCAAGTGAATAAAAAATATTTGCAGCAAAAATGCAATGTGTCAAAATAAAGTCTGGCCATTTAACAGGAACAGGATTAGTTTTGTACGGAGTCAAATGACAAGAGCGGCACTTGTCGTTTGATCTGGAGAAAATGAACTTTTGGGGAGGTCACAGGGACCTCCGAGAATTGAGGTAAATATGGTGAAATTACCTGCGAGAATTCTTGAGAAAATTGAACTTTTTAAGAGGTCACAATGACCTCCCATGACCTCCAACTGGGATATCCCCAGCTTGCTACCCCCCCCCCCTAAAGTGAGTCCTGGCTAAGACCATGAGTAAAAATGAAACTTTTAAAAACTAACTTCAACCTTTGTTTAGGGTTTTCCCTTTCAGATTTGGGTAAAAAAAATAAACAATAAAAAAAAGCAGGAGTCGGGAGTCGGAGTCGTAAGTTTCAAAATCCCGGAGTCGGAGTCGACCATTTTTCCTCCGACGCCGCAGCCCTGCTTTGTACCCGCCCATGCAAATTCATTACATTTTTTGAAGTGTGGGAAAATGCTTCATCCCGAAGTCACACTTCTCAAGTTCTTGGTATCCTCTCTTGTAGTAGCGAAGGGCAAAGAAGTAGGTACCTGGGGATAAAGGATTACATTCACTCCCGTGTGGGAAGTCGCCACCCTCAGACGAGTTTATGGGTCTACAGGCGCCCGATCTTCAATCCTAATGCCCCTTGAAACTACCTGATGACTCCTGACTCGCGGCCCCTTTGTAGGAGTCCCCGCCTCCTGTCGCCCTTTGATGGCACTGGCCTGGGAAAAACTGGAAATGCAGTAGCGAGTGGTGAACTTCTGAAGCTGCCGAACAGACTGTCGGGCTGCAGTAACCTGTTTGAAAGTAAACAAGGTGTCATGGTGTCAGAACGTCAAGAAGTTTGTTCGCGCTACTGTGCTGATCTAGTACCTGCTGAAAGATCTACTCTAAGACAATGAGAGTATTTTCTAGTCTTTAGTACCATTTCTGTGAAGCATTCCTCACTTTGTTTTAAGAAAAGAAAGGTGACTGCAAAGCATGCCTCTATGCGCGTTCGAAGAACTTTTAATTACTTATTTTGTAATAATTAAGATTTCAATTTAAAAAAAACCAATGTTTGTGGGATATCACTTGCCAGAGGACTGTTTTCGCAACGACCAAGATGCATACTTTCGTCATCAAATGTGTCTCTGAAACTAATAAATAAAGTGGCGTTTTAACACCGTTCTCGGCAATTTCGTTAACTTCACGCTGATTGTGTTTCACACTATGCCAAAAAAACATTTACAAACATAACCGATTTTTTTTTCTATTACAGCTTTGAATGATTGGCAGGAGACTATTTCAAAAATCGCTAGTCAGCACTTACATGACATTATTAAGTTTTAGAAATACGTAACTAGATCTTATTTTATAAAAAATGTAGCAAAATTCTATTTTTAGATATTAATTGCCAAATTCATGTAATGTCAATAGGTTTTTTGAAATATTACCTCTAAGTGTTATAGTATAGGAATAGGACAGCCAGGGGACTTAGTTTTTTCGGGCTTTATTAATTTCTAGAAAATTTTAATAAATTGTTATCACTTCAAATATAATTGTACTGTAAAGTTTCAGTGCATTATTTGAAAAGAGATGTAATTACTTTGTTACATTTTAAATACTCGGTTCGTTCAGGCAGTTACGAGTTTACAGAGAAACGCCCTCATAACTAACATGAACCCTGGAATTAATTATCATCAAACAATTGTAAAACATTTTTTAGATTATAAACCATACAATAATTGCGGCACCATATTCCGTTCTGTGGCATTTTTTATATGAAAATTACATGCTACTCAGTAAGATAAAATTTTTTAGTAAACAAATGTATTGTGAAAATTATTATCTATTTTTCGTACTGATGTGTTCATTTAATGTTTAACTTTTGCCTCCAAAATACCTCAGATGCTTCTATTTGCTAAAATGGCTGTTTTGTTTCCAAGGAGAAACTTATTTTCAAAACTGTTTCTTGTTAGTAAAAATGAAATATGGATTTTTTACTCACTGTTAAAGTACTTGTTATAAAGATGAACTATGGAAGACATACTTTAATTCGTTTGCTAAGCGTTATAAGATTATTTTACTTTTTCGGTCTTCAATATGAGTGTAATACATAAAAAAGTCAACATTATACAAAACATAGCTACTAAAGACATGTTATGTTAACTAGGGATGCACCGATTAATCGGCAGTACCGATTAATCGGCCATAATCGGCCACTTTGCCGATTATTAATAATTGGCAAAGTTGGGCCGATTAATCGGCTGAAAAATATTTTTCAGATATTATTCTTTAAAGTATACTTTCACTAGGAAACTATGATGAATAATTTTGTTAACAGTAATAATAATCCTCACTGTTGATATAAAGTTTTTTTTAATGAATTCTCCTTCTTTGAATAAATGATGCATAGACAATGATGCAACATTTTTCATGTGGCGATAGTTTTCTCCTTAGTACAGTGCTTTCAGGTAACCTCTAATTTTCAAAGAATAAAAGTGTTGAATTAAAATGCTACTGATTACTAAAATATATGAATTAAAAGTACTTCTAAATTGGAGAGTTCACCACTCACTCCCCCACCTCTCCTTTTTTTTATATAAATTTTTATTTCCAATTAACATGACTAACAATGTGTTAATAATATTATTGACACTAATATGAAGGAATTTGATAAAATAATTGAAATTATTTTGTGAAAACTAGGAAAAGGGAAAAAAATCTTCTCCCAGAAATAAATTACTTACTATTTCTGAACTTAGAATTGTATAAGAGATAAAAAACAGTGATGGTAATATTGGTAGTAGAAAAATAATTATCCTTATCATTAATCGGCTCAGCCGATTAATCGGCCGATTATCAACAGTCGATTAATCGGTAATCGGTAACCGGCCAATTTGCTTATCGGCGCATCCCTAATGTTAACGAAAGATATGTTAACGAACTTTCCAACATTTATTCTATTGTTTTAACCCTACACTGCATGGTGTTGCCAATTGGTTACATGGACAATTTGTCCTCCTTATGAATAGCAGAATGTAGTCATAAGGCAACTCAATGCATAAAAAGCAAGTATTGGGTATATTTAAAGCAATTATCACCCTTTATACTCCATACATGGCAGCACTGGTCTGTTACATGCTCTTAAATGAATCCATATGAATAGCTTTTAAAATCACTCAAACTACCATGTTTTGAAATTATTTCTTACAATGAAATATTTTTCTTTGTCTTTTAAAAAAATAACATGAATAAAATAAACATTTATCTTTCGTTTAAGATGCGTTTTACTTCAAAATAATGATTTGGAAAAAATCTAGGACATAATACACGTCTGTAGCCATTTGGCAACATTATGCAGTAAGCATCCAGAGAACACTTCGATTCATCTCTATAGTTCATGAAGTATGTGCTTTGTTTATGTTTCGCGCTAGCTTCTTTCTCTTTTTGGAAGGTATAATATAATCATGCGGACCCAAAAGTGGTACTTTCGGCTGTTCTACCGTTTATAAGACCTCGCAATTATCAATGCTTAGTTGATGTTCAACAGAGTAAACAAACAAAAAATCAATAGGGAAAAGCCTTCAAAACGTGCTCATTTTAGATTTCAGTCAGCACAAACGTTGTGCTTACACGGACAAGTAAAGTCATTAATAATTTTAAAATATAGTTTTGAAAAAAACTAAAAAATACGCTTTTACATTGGAATGCGCTGTGATCATCACGGGTTTCCCTCTGATTTTCAAAACTACTGAATATCGCACTTAAGTTTACATGCACTTATAATACATCAATATGCAATACAGTTTAGCCTTTAGTATTAAAAATAATATTAAATATATTACTTTTATATTTGCAAAGAACGTAAATTTTATCTTTTATTCAGAGTTACATACATACATACATACAAACAAACCCACATGTGAAATTAATAAAAGTGTATTAAAAAGAAACCATTAGCTACAGATAAACTAGAGTTACAAACAAAAAAAAAAAAGAGAAAAGAAAGAAAGCTTGCGCGAGAGAGCCTCCAAAAGACATCAGATTTGACTGAATTGATCATCGGAAAGTACAAGTACACATAAAAAATAATGTAAAATGTCAAAATGTAAAGGATTACAAGAGTACAGTGCACCAAATGTTCAATTCCTCCATTTTTTCACAAAAAAGAACTAATTTCAAGACTATCATTTAAAATCTTTTTTATCTGTTGAATGCATGGTGTAGCCATTTGGCAACAAAACTATTTTTAATTAGAAAGGGGTGAAAATTTAGAGTTAAATTTTTTTAAATATTTTTCCATGTTTTCTTATTACATTGACAAATACATATATTTTTTTCTACGAAAAATAAAAAATCATGCAGTGTAGGGTTAAAGTGTTTTGAATTGAAAGGTTAGTAATTTTTTGGTTGAAAGAAAGAATAACAACGAATTAAACTCTTATGAAGTTTAAAAAACTACGTCAAACTTGCCAAGTTATTTTGAATATTTAAGCATAAAAATTCTCTCTTATTTTGAGAATGACCCATTTGTATGAATAGTTCTATATATTGGGACGTAATGATTTTTATCTCGGTTTTATTCAAAACTCATAGTGCTAAACCAGTATTTTGTATTTTATTTCTATTTTTCCTTTCCCCGACAAACGAAAAAAATCACAAATTGGCGTCTACCCACTTTCTTTGTTTTTACTTAGGTGTTCCCCTAATCCTAAATTTAAGTTTCAATAACTTTAACAATCGGATTTGAAAGCTTGGGCACCCATGTGGGGTTCCCCCCCCTCTCCTCGAAATTAGTACTTCCTTGCTCTTAGTACTTTTTTTTCGGGGGAAAAATCTTTTTCAACCATTAATAAAAAAGTTATTAATTTTAATAACTCTAATATGCACTGAAATATCTTTCCGTAATAAAAATGTCCAGCTAAACCATGTTAAAAATATCTGAGCTATCCGCCCCCCTTAAAATTTCACATATGGGCCCCGTGCCCATTTCTGTAAGTGTTTCTTAACTACCCCGCCCCCTCCCCCTCCACACTGCTCTAGACTTTATTATGACAACAATAACAAATACATTCCCAGTTCCAATCATAATCGAGGAAGGGACATATTCCATTCTCAGAAACGATCTGACTTAACACTGGAAGTTAAAAGTCAATGACAGAAAACACTTTGGCATTACCGACATACCGACAGCTGATCCAGGACCCTGCTGATCCCTGTCAAACCACCTGTAGATAAGGTAATTTGAAACACTCTTGTACCTCTCCGGGGCACTTTCGAACAACTCTATATTGAAGAGTTAATTTACAGCCTCTCCTAATGATGCCCTGATCGCTGACCATTGGGGCACTTAATTGGAAACAGACGAGTAAGTCACTGTCCCTCGTCCAAAGCGTTTTAGTTGATTCGTGTCTAATCGTCGTGAAATATGTTAGGCATTAACTTTCTCGGTTTATTGGTTTATCTTCTATATTCTCACTGTTAAATGCCGCTAATCCGAGTTAAGTTTCCCTTAATCGAGATAACTTAAAAAAAAAGTAAAACGTCAGAAATCCGAAACACGCTTCGCACTCAATTTAAATAGAAAAATGAAGGAGTTTTGGAGAAGTTTTGAAGGAAAAAAAATGAGGTTTTGAAGGACTACTTTTATCGCGTTAAAATTATAGTTTCTTTTCTTTGTTTTTCAACATGATAACGAAATTCATTAGATTTACTAAAACACAATAATGCTTAGACCAATTGACTGTCACTGCTGGGAGTGTCGGGGGAGGGGGGGGCAATAGGTATATAAATATATGTATAATAGTGAATTGTATAAATATTGTACACACTGTGCTGCAGTGAAAAAAACATCGCGGTGGGAGGGAGCACCCCTTTGTATGTTAGATTTCATGTTTTTTTTTTTTTGCTAAAACCAAAAAGCCTCAGTTTAGATTACTTATGCCACATTTAACTCAAAAAGCAGCCCTTTTTTCAAGGCAATTTAAAATCAATTTACATTGAATTTGCATTATTTTTACAATAATAAAACCAATATTTTCGGGTGTTGTTCCTCCACAAATACGTTTACAGCTCACCTCTGGTAACTTTAAAGAATGGAGAAGTGGGTTCCAAAAACGAAATTTTTAGTGATCCTCGATGATACAAAAGGAAGTGCAGGGGGTTCTCTCCTAGAAATTTCATGAATTTCAAGCTTTCAAAACGTGATTTTAGACCACCTTTGATGACATTAGGGGAAAAAAAGGGATCCGTAAGATTCCCCCGAAATTTTCAAAATTGAAGTTCCCAAAACTCAATTTCAGATTGCATCTTCGGCATTGTTGGATAGACGATGAATTTGGAAACGTGTTCAAAATCGTAACATTTGTTTATATGAAAAAGATAGAAAATTCATGCAGGCCCTATTTATCGCACGGGCATCCAGGTCCTGTGCCCTGGGCATGAAATTTCTAAGGGGCAGGAAAATTTTCCAGAAATCATTTAAATTCTTTTTAAAAGTTGTCCCAGTGCTTTTAATACCTTTTTTTTTCTTCCAACTTTCCTTTATTTTTCTTTTCACTCCTGCTTTTATTTTGTTGAGGTGAGAAAAGGGATATGAAAACCTAATTTTATAACCAAATTCCAATTTTGAACAGTAAACTTTCAGTTGTAGAGTAAAATAAGTTAGAAAACCTTACTTAGACTAATTCACTCTGAGCAGTTTCGTAATGCGATTTTTTCCCTTCTGACATTAAATCTACATTTATAGAGTGTTTGGAGGGAGGGGGGGGGCACTCGTGGCGAGAATGTCACTGAATAAAGTATATCAACCATTCAAAGGGGGCAAGAAAATTTGAAAGTGCCCTGGGCATAGAAACTTGCAAGTCGGGCCCTGAATTCAAGTGATTTGAATGACTGTAATAGGGGAAGATTATGTAAAACTAACAATGGAGGAGTTTTGAAGGAGTTAGTACCAAATGCAGGAGCAGGAGTTTGAAGGGCCCTTCAAACAAGCTTCAGAAACGAAGGAGGAAGGTATTGGAGGAGTTTTGAAGGAACCCTGCGAAAGCACTCCCATGAAGTTTTAATGAACAACTGACAAGGGAAGAGATACATTTCTTGAAATAAATAACTGCAAGCAATGATTAAAGAATTTGAACTGAGTAGGGAAATGTGGGGCAAAGTGAAATAATCAAAATAGCTCACCTTTTTCATGATGAGCAAATTGAAAAATTGTTTCAAAAATTACAGTGCATAAGGAAAAAACATACTTTGTAATTCAACTTGAATTAAACATTTTTTTTATTTTAACAGTAAATTTTACTAAGAAAAAGTAGAAAATGCAAAGCTGCTCTTGCACCAAAAATTAAAAAGATAAAGCGGGGGTGGGGATTTGGTTGGTTTATGGCGTTTCCTATGAGCAAAACATTTTAATTTCTTCGTTTCGGGGACTTTTTTTTTTTTTGTAGATACAGTCGAACTCGCTTATAACGAGCACGAAGGGACCGTAACATGTTGGTCGTTAAATCCGAGGGCTCGTAATAAACGGGTCCTTACTGCCGGCGTTCAACCAGAAGGGGTGGGGGTTTGGGAGGTCAAATAATTGAGTTCACTTATAATTTATAGCTAATACTTACTTTAATTACATAAATTAAGGGGTTACAGTACCTCAAAAATGACCAAAAGACCAAAAAAATTTTTATTGCTTATTTCAAAAGTAAAAGTTATTTAAAACACTCAGAAAAAAACAGCATTGTTCTAGCTAAATTATTTAAAAAGTTATGAGTGACTTTAGGGCATACATGCTATGTGTTCTAATGGAAAAGCCAAACTTTAAAGTGCTTTTTCTCGGTGATCAGTTTTTAGTGTTTCTATGTTACTAGAAATGCTAAGGATTTTTTTCTATTAAAGATATAACTTTAAAGCAATATTTTTTGCACTCAGGATAATATATTTAACAAAACTGTGCATTGAATAAGCGTTTTATAAATTACAAAAATTTTTAGAGTTTGTTAAACCTCGAAGAACAAAATTTTCTAAGATTTTTTTACATAAAAGGTCACAAAATATTTTCTAATCAAAATATAAGAAATTGAATGCACAGATTTGTTGAGGTTTTCCTTGTGATCATTTCGCAAAAAGAAATTTTGAAATTAGTGCAAAAACAAAAAAGCCTTAGGGTTTTAAAAAACTGAAATTTTCTTACATTTTTCAAATTTTCAAAAAAAGTTTTCAAAATTTTTGATGTTTGAAAATAAATTATTGATTTTTAAACAAGTGCAGAAACAAATATTTCAAAGAATTAACTCTTTCACTTAAATTAAAGAAATTTGTTAGAAAGGTACTGTAACCCCTTAATTTAATTTTATACTGTTCATTATTTAATGACACTGGAATGCTGGTGGAATTTTTCAGACAAAAGTATTGAACTGCAGGGAAAAAAAAAAGAAAAGAAGATAAGACATTAATAAGACTAGAAAGATGAGAAAAAAAGACTGCGAGACAGAAGAAATTGCTCGTTAAAACCGGGTCTTGCTCGTTAGAAACGAATTCTGTTCCATAGACTTAACATTGATCCAACCAAATATTCTCATTTCCCTCGTTAAATCCGAGTTCTCGTCCTATCCGAGCTCGTTATAAATGAGTTCGACTGTATTAAGCAAATTTGATGAAAATGGGTGTTTTCAGAAAACCTTTTGAAAAGTAAATATCTGATTTTTGAATTAAAAATGGCATGAAGAGTCGAAACAGTTCTTCTCTGGTGATCAAAAATCTCGCAAACAATTGCATCTATCCTATAAAAAGAAGGCGCTTCTCCCCCAAATACTTTTCTCCACTGCAGCACTTTCTTTTTTTATAAACACGTCAGCCCTTTGTACATATTCCAGAATGTTAAATTTAACAAATTATGGGATGACGTCCGGGAAAATTCTCAAAGCAACCCACATTCAATTTTGGTCCATACAGTAGAAAAATAATTTTGCTCAATAAGGAAAAAAAAATACAAATGTAAGTAAAGATTTTTACATAAAGGTAAAAGAAATTTTTTTTAATAAATAAATTTTAAAATAAATACATAAACAATCAAACAAAATAAAAAAAAGGAAAAAAAATGACTAAAAAATTAAAATAATAACAATAATAAACAAATAAAAATTCAAAAAAAAATTTAAAAAATATATCAAAGTCTTTTTAAAATAAATCCACTACTGCACTGCCCAAATTAATCCCCCCCCCTCCATAGCCACTGGATAGTGTCATTTCTTCTGTGAAATGATTGTTGCAATGATATGATATCCCTCCCTTCTCACGGGGCCGCTTCCACCCCTGACCCATGGCCAGTGCTGAGTTGACCCCCTGATCCCCCCTAATGGGTGGAAAGTGGGCGGATTCTTCCCTTCCCACTGGCCAGAAAGGGCGATACATCCAAACTCCTAGCACACAAGACCCCTCCCGCGTGAGAGAAATCCCGGCAACCCTTCTCAATCCCCCATGGCGGGAAAGCAAAGAACGGACACCAGTAGAACAGAACTTGGGAATATCGTTCCATGGACTGCGGGGAAGAAGAGTTGATGCTGCCTCGAGATCTGTCGCATCCCGGGGAGAATAGGTTCTTTGGAATGGGGGTGCCCCAGGACGTCGTGTTCGGCCACGTGTACGGAGACAATTCCTTCTACCCCTTCCCTGGTGTGGTCAATCTGAGCACCAGGACAAGGGCCAGGCCGCAGAAGAGGAGGAGGAAGGCGCAGGAGGTTGCTAGGAGTCACTCTTGCAGCTCCAGTGATCAAGGGTGAGTTTTATTATTATTGTTATTATTCACTGCATTTTTAAATTTTAATACTATTCACAACAACTGGAAGCTGGATTGTGTGTAAAAAAATCATCAAAGTGTTCATGAAAATATGCATTAAAAATTCAAAAATATTCAAAAAGGTTTTTTTGTTGACATAAATTTCAGTTTTTTCATCCGAATAAAAAAACAAGAATGGCCTTCCCATTTCTTATAATTTGGCAATAAAGAGTATTTTTTGCCTTAAAAACAAACTACTCAACGCAGATTAACAGTATGCACAAAAAGCATTCAGGTCTTCCGTATGTTTTCGGTTTTCGTTTTTTTTTCCTTTTGAACTTTCAAACTTTTTCTCAGTGGATAATAGACATAACCGTCTCCCTCCCCTAAACAAAAAATTACTTTTCGTTATCTTTTGCTGGCCAGATAGTAGATGATCGCTGGGCACTTTTGGGCCGCGGTCCATAATTTGAAGACCCATGATCTGAATCACTATGTTTTAATTAAGCAAAATTATTGAAAACAGATGTTACGAAGATCATGTGATCACTTATTGTTCTTTTTTTTTTTTAATTGTCAATAAACACTTACGAAAGTCATGGCAAACCAAACCGAGAAAATTTTGTAATCATTCGGGCCCTGGATGATAGAGCTTTTACCACACCTCCCCTTCTTACAGGCTCTAGTTGGGGGGAACACCGTTTCTCCAAGTATTTAGTTTGTTATTGTATTAAATATTACAAATTTAGAGTAAGATGATTTCAAACCGTCTTTCTTCATCAAAGCTAAAGGTGTTTTCGAATCGAAATTTTCTAGGTAATCTGAACTGATCCGTTGTTTTCTTTTTCCCTTCCTTTTGCCTCGCAAATAATCCATCGGCCATTTTCTTGGATCCTTCAGTTCTTTATTTAAGGGGAAGGGCCCTTGTTTTTAAAATGTTGAATTTTGGATTAAATGCTCTTAATTATTTTAAAAGAATATTTATTCTTTTTCTCCACTGCAAGCAGTGGCGTATCCAGGGTTGGGTGCCAAGGGACCAATGCACCCCCCCAAGATTTTGTAAGACTATAAAAAATGGTGGCACCGAATTTTGAAAAAACATGTAACCTTCATGTAAATATGCTTCAGGTTTTTTCAATGAAAAATACTTTATGGACCCTGAAATATTGTCATATTATTTTCTGTTTTCGACAATAAGAAGCAAAACTAATTGTTATTCTGTAATTATGGAAATGTAAGAGGAAAATGAGCGATGTACCCGCGCTTTATTGTTCTTGCATCATATTCATTTTTGTGAAAAAAAAAAAAAAAATCTTTGAGCAACGTTCAATAGAGAAAATTAAATCGAAATACTGCGTTTTTAAAGTTTCATCATATTTCTTGATTTTTTTCCTTTCTCATCAGTGTCGATGCTCGATGTGCACCCCCCAAAATCAATTCCTGGATACGCCACTGACTGCAAGTGTTTAAAAATTTATAAAAAAATCATAAAAAAAAAAAATTCTCTCAATCATTTCTTTTTTTTTTCCGAATTTCAGAGCCCATTACTTTTCATTGAAATTTGTAATTTCTATTCATTAGCAAGGAAAACTGCTCATGTTTGTTAGTGTTTTGAATTGATTTTTTTTTCTTTCTGAAATTTATATTCAATTAGTATTTATGAACTGTGTTTCTTTCTCTCTTCTATTTCATTTTCCAAACTGAACGCATATTTTGAAGTGCTAAGAAAAAAATTTTTTTATTTTCACATTTTCATTTGATCGAACCGTTATTTTGATGATATATCCTTACCAGCTTTCATGCGCTGAGCTCAACTTTTACATTTTTGTTCTTAATATCTGTATCAATTCACGTTCCGCTAGTACTAATACTTTCATTTAATTTTATTGAAATTAGTAATTTTAAGTATTTGCTTATTTGTTACTGTTATATCCTGAAGTATGCATTTCAGTTTTAGGTAGGGAAACGCGGGGTAAGATGAAAGTTTTATTTTTCCACAAGCATAATGAAAATGTCACCAACACTTTGTTATCTGAAATTGTTGAGATGAATTTCAATTTATAAATCTATGTGATTAACTCAAAAATTATTTCAAAATTTCATGATATAACAAGTCATTTTTTGGATGACATTGTTCGTAATCTTGCCGATGACGTTTAAGATAACGTGAAACAAATATATTTAACAATAGAGCATTTACGTGCATAATTACAATTTTTGCGTTATAAGAAATAAAAAATAACCTTGCAGTAAACAATGCTAAGGTGCTGAGAAATATGTTTTTCTATAACTGGTTCATTTAGATGTGACACAAAAGCATTTGGAGAGCAAGGCGGTAAAAAATTTTTAGCTGTCCAAACAATGCAAAAATCAATGTTTGCAATCGATGAGTAATGCGCTCTGAAAATCTTACCACTTCAATGTAATTTTCCTTGTAATAGATTTCGAGTTCGTCCTCTTTTCCCCGTGAGAGATTTATGAACTGTCATTTTACTTAATTAGATTGACGTCAGTCCGTAATACGGTACACAGTATAAACGAGCTCATTAAACATTATTTAAAGTAATTACCTGGGGGACGAAAACAAATGTGACTTTGACTGATTGATGAATGATGAAGCCTCATTATACTATAAACAAACATTAGATTCGCAGGGTTTTCTTTACTTTATCGACAATGGATGAAAACTAGTTAATTTAGCAGGTTACGGTTTCTCGCTCTTCATTTCCTACCAGTCTAAGAATGAAGCTATTATCTATTGTTAAAAAATAATAATAATTAAATTGTAGTTTAAAAAAACTAAAAACTACGCTTTTAGAGTGAGTCACTGATGTCCTTCTAATTTTCAAAACTATTGAATATTCGCTAAGTTTACATGAATACATTAACATGTAATATAGATTATAGCCTTTAGTATTAGTAATAGTATTAAATATATTGCTTTTATATTTGCAAAGAACGTGAATTTTATCTTTTGATCAGAGTGAAGAACTGAAACACTAGTAATACATCAACTCTTACATGTAATATACTTTAGCCTTTAGTATTAACCCTTCACTGCACGATTTTTTATATTTTAATGAAAAAAATCATTTGTTACCTTTTAAATAGCCCTGAGTTCAGGAAAAATAAAGAAAAAAATTAATCTTAAAAATGTGCACCAAAAATGATGTTTTAATTGTTTGTTCTATATATGGCACAAAGCACATAGCATATGCTTTGTATACCGATAAGTGTAATAATCTACAATGTGTTTTGTGCCATAAGTGGTATAAACAAACTTTCCACTAAGTGTATTTAAACATTTTTAGAACAAAGGGAATAATGACTAAGCACACTTCTTACTGTAATGCAGACTCTCTATTTTTCAAAAGCAAGAACTGTAATACCTAGACTAGTGCAACTAACTAGTGCATAAACATCACACTAAACTGTTATAGCAATGTTCCAGAAGGGGCACAAAGCTCAGTTTAACTGTATTTAAAAATCATAGGAATACATGAGGGTTTATTTGGTTTGTGCCAGATCTGGCACACCGTGCAGTGAAGGGTTAATAATAGTATGAAATATATTACTTTTATGTCTGCAAAGAACGTGAATTTCATCTTTTATTCAGAGTTACATACATACAAACCCACAAGTGAAACTAATAGAAGCGTATTAAAAAAAGGATATTTTTCTTCTGCTCTAATTCGACATCTTTTCCGTACAGATTATATCAGGTATCGTAGCTAGATTAAGCTACCCAGGTAGCACAAAAAACGAATAAACGTTTTTTAACGTTTTTAATCCGTTGTCACAACGTTAATAACCATTTTACAACCTTTAAAAAACGAAGTGTGCTACTTGGGTATAGGGGGCTCTGGCCCTAGACTCATGCTAAGCTATAAAGTCTCATCTGCACTTTTGAACAAAATTGAGTTATTGTCACCAGGTGAACTCTTTTTTTACCTAAATACAAAGTTTTATGGTCATTCGAGGATGGGAAATATTAAAAAAAAAATCCAGTCCAGTGCAGTAAAATCCCGATTATTTGCGCGCTACAAGTAGCGAAACGACTGTATAGTAGCTACATTTTTTAGTAGTTTGTAGTGTAGCGCATTACTTTAAAAAAAAAAAGTAGAGTAGTGGGTAGCGCGATACAAAAAAATAGTAGTTTGTAGCAATTTCTAGAAACTACTTTTAAATTAAAAAAATAAATAAATAAATGAAAAAAAACGGAGAGAACGAAGGAAAAATAAAAACAAATTTTAATTGACTCCGACTAGTGCAAAACTTGCACGAGTACAGCAGCGGACGCAATGAGACATAAGAACCATAAAAAATATGAGCTGTGATCCCAGATACATCATTTTGACGAAATACATTCTATCTGTTCGATGTCATTGGTTTATTTGGCACCATAAGTTTTATATTCCTGGAATAATTTTCATGTTCCTAAATATTCCCTGGCAACAAATTTAAAAAAATTGAAGGTTGAATTCTTTCAATCTTCCAAGTTTTGAATCCAAGTGGCGAATATTCGTAAAAATTGTATAAAAAATCGAAAAAGGACAAATTTTAGCAAAAAACAAGACAAAGTATATAACAAATAAATTCAAAAACAGTTCTTAGTTCTATTCTATGTTCAAGCGGGTTAATTTATTAATGTAAACCACTTTTTGAATTTTTTCAGTCAATCTTCAAACGGTGTATGCTTTTTATTTATTTTTTAAAAAGTAGCGAAGTAGCGATTAGAATTCAAAAGTAGTTTGTAGTCGCTACATTTAAAAAAAAAGTAGCTGTAGTTTTAATTAACTACTTTTATAACAAAGTAGTTGTAGTTGTAGTTCGCTACAAAAGAAATGTAGTTTTTCCAACCACTGATCGGACTATTCGCTGTGTGGATTATTCACGGGTCTTTCGCACTTCAGTTTTCATTTTTTTGCGGTGATTTGAGTGTGTAATTGTTCAATTTTAGCAGTTAAAGATATTTTTTACATTCAATGTCATCGTTTTTAGTTATGATTGAAATGCAAGTGTGAGCATTATTGATCTTTTGCTATTGCATACAAATTGTTTTTACCTATTTTTCGGATTATTCGCGGTATTCGCTTATCCGCGGTTACCGTGCCATCGTATTCTGAGGATAATCCGAGTTTACTGCATATGGAGGAGCAAGACTTCAAAGATCAATTGAATCGGCAGTTTGAAGAAGGGAACAAATCCAAAAAGTAGTTTTTCGGGAAATCGGAAAAAACCTTCTAAAATGCTGAATTATTTTTTTATTTTTTTTTTCTGATTCATTTGTAGCATTATCTACCTTTAAAGTAATTGGATGTATTTTACATTTTGAGTTTATCTATTGTATGTAAGGATTTACGGCTTTACGGGCCATCAAAGTCGTTGGATTTGTTCCCTTCTTGAAACTAATGCGATGGTATAGGGATTTTCAAGTAAAACAGCTTACAGGTATGATGTTTGTTTGAAAAAGTCCTTGTTTAATGAAAGATTATTGTAACAATATTTAAAAAAAATGATTAGGACAACAAAATAATCAAAAAATATGTTTATTAAAAATGGATGACATATTTGCGAACTTTCACTAAGAAATTTCAAAACTGAATTTTTTATCAAAACAAAATAGGTAGGTTATGATAGAATTGGTTATCCAACCAAATGATAAAGATTCACGGCAACAGTGCAGCTCCCTAGCCTTAGGTTTGCGTAATTAGTTGGAAGAAGGGAACAAAGACCTGACTTGTTCCATTCTTCCACCAACTCACTTATTTAAATGCTGCGTCAATCAATGTTGGAGGTTGATTTTTGTTCTTTTTTTCTCACTAGCATGTGTATTCATAGTAGGAGATATACAATCACGAAAAAACCCAATTTTGAAATTTTGGTCTTCGTTCCCTTCTTCAGACTGCCGATTCAATTAATATCTCAGTTTAAGCTCGACTGCAAATACCACTTGCGTTTAGCACGCGGCCAGTAGAGTTCTTGCGGGATCTCCGGCACAACATGACCATCTCATTCCACTAATACATCATCACAACATTTTAAGAAGTTCTTGTGTTTTAGTATGCATTATATGAACCTATGAACGTACATTTACATAAAAGCTCAACTTCGTTTTTTCAATATGTTTGTATTCCTTCCTCCAATTTCAAGAAGGAATTTCTTATACAGTGGCAGGGGCGGATACAAGAGAGGGGCGGTGGGGCGATCGCCCCTCCCTTGAGGTACTGTATGCCAGTAAATGTTCTAAATAGAAGTTCAGAAAAACATAATTTTTGACAAGTTGAAATGATCTTGAAGGAACAAAATTTGGGCTTCTCTCGGAAATCATAGGCGGACTTAGGCTGTTCATTCTGGGGGTGCAGAATACCGGGGCCTGGGGGGGGGGGAGGAGAACTGGCAGGGGCCTGGGGGGTTTGACCTGCGGGGGGAGGGGGCATTACACAGGTCAAACAAGGCTCCGGGGCATTCTTTCAGAAAATATTCTTTTTTTTTTTTTTTGAGTTTCATCATCATTATGGTTGTTTCGAAGTAAAAGAAACTAACAATGTACAATGAATACACAACTGCAGTGAATACAATTTTTCTATACTACGGCACTGAATTTGATTTATGTAATGATTTATTTGCTATTATTGTTTTCTTTTTTTTAAATGGATAAAAATACTGTTATTTTTAATATGATGTTGATTTTATTGTAGTAACATTTGCTCGAAAAAAGGTACGAAAATAGGAATTTATTAACATGACTCTTTGTCTAAAATGAATTTAAGGAATATAAACTATTACAAAGCTCAAAATACAAATATAATTCTTTAAACAATGCTATAGTAAAATAATAGAGTGAAGTTATTGCAATAAAAATAAATACATCAAAAATAACTTTAAAGAACTTCAAAAGTAGTTCAATAGTGATAGTACCAAGCTGAGACTCACTTTCATCGAATTCGGAAGTAACTGGTGGAAAGCTGGAAATTTTTTTATAATACTTCCCTCCAAAGCTTTTTTCAAAATTGAAATTATTTATGCTACCTTTGACGACGTTGGAGGATCAAGACTTCTCTGGGAAACTTACTGAAACTTAACTTCTAATCACGCAATTTCAGGCTATCTTTAGTGACGTTAAAGGAATTGAGAAGACTCGGGGCATATCTCTCCTAAAATATTTTGACACTGAAGCACAACTCAGGATATATTTCTTCATAATATAGTAAAAGAAAACAAGATGAGTTTTTTCTTTTTTTTTTGAACTGAAGTCTCACACACATTTAAGTTTTCTTCGGGAAGTAAAAGTTCAAAGATCCTCCCCTGAAAGATTTTCGATATATAGATGCGCAATTTCGCGTTCTCTTTGGAGACGTTAGACACAAAAAGTGTTAAGGATCTCCGATCTCCCTACGAAAATTTTCATAATTGAAACATTAAGCTATCTTTACTTTAGACCATCTTTGGTAGTAACGTTAGCAAGGACTTTCTCCCGAAATGTTTCGAAATTAACGTTTTAAAAACATTTTGATTTAGGTTATCTTCAATACCGTCAAGAGAAGAGGCAGGATTCAGGCGCTGTGCCCCGAAATTTTGCGGCATTGAAGCTTCAAGAATGCAATTTTAAGCTCAATTTTTTGAAACTGAAGGTTCAAAATTTTACTTTTAGCAGAGGTGCCCATTATCTCCAAGAGCAAAAACTTATCATCCAAGAATTCCACGAAGATCCCTCTAAAAACGAGAGCCACACAGAAGAAGAAAACAAAAACTTTTAAAAATGCCTCTTAAAAATAATTCAATAGCGCCGCTTAAGCCATGATTCTTGATAGGAACAACTGCTTTTAGGCTTTGTCTGACAACATTTAGGATAATAAAAGGATTTAGGGACTCTTCCGAAAATTTTTGGGCATAGAGACTGTAATTCAGAAGCTCTCTCTTTTCTAAAAACACATTTTTGAGCTGAAGACTATCGAAAAGTAAAGGGGATATCAACTACCGTTAACTGTTTGAACTTTAAATCGCTAAAATGCCATTTGAGGCAATGTTTGACCAAGGTATTGAAGAAGAAGCGGGAAAGAACTCTCTTCCGAAAATTTTTGGATATTAGAGTCTTGAAACTGCAATTAAATTACACGTTGTAAAAGCGAAATTTTAAGATCTCTTTGTACTCTTTAAGGGGGTCATGAGCTTTCTTTGAATTCGTGCTTGGGGGATACACGGGCCTCGACTTCCTATCCTAAACCCGCCACTGAGAGGCACTCTATTCTTTAATTTCACCCCTGGTAAAGAGATTGAAAATTACGTGCTCCTTCTAGCTCGGCCGGCTTGGACTTTTACCTCTTTTCGAATTTTTTCTTTTGTTCAGCTGAAAGATTGGAAATTATTTGTGAAATAACTAAAACCGAAAATGATTGCACTTTATTTTAAATTTCTTGCTGGGATACTTACACTTTATTTTAAATTTCTTGCCGGGGAGGAATGATTACACTTTATTTTAAATTTATTGAGTGTAGCATTATTTTAAAGACTCTTATTTCCTGACTGACTGGAAAAAAAGGGGGAATGAGAAGAAAGAGAGAAACGTAATTTGCTGACTAATAATCTACATGTGTTGAATATTTTTCATTTAAAGATTTCTATTCAAAATGCTTAGGATCTTTTCTATGCGTTTTCTAATTGAAATATCTTCATTTTCCCAAGACACGTTCTTTTTTCTCTTGAGTAAAGCGCAAGGACTCCCTGACCTTCTTGGGTTGCACCACTGCCTGGTGCCATCTAACGAATTATTATTAGCAATAATTATTTATTTATTTATGTATTTCAAGCTAAAACTATGTAAATAATTTAAGAGTAAACCTTAACCGAATAATAATAACTACCTTTATTTAAAAAAAAAAAAAATCGATTTTTTTTTCGGGGGGGGGGGTATCAGAGGGAAAGACCCTATGGGGCCCTCGCTTACATGCACATTTGAAAACAATGTTAATAGAGAGTGAGCTTTTTTCTTAAGGATTTTTTTTTTTTTTTTTTTGAGCAAACACGAACCGAATACCTATACTTTTGAAAAAATCTTTTTCGATTTCGGGGGGAGGGGGCCCTCGCCCCCCCCTTAAATACGCCCTTGGTTAGAGCTGTGGGAATAAACAAGGGGTCCTCAGAAAACTACAAGCACGTGTTTAACGACGTCAGTTGAATGCTTTCGGCTGTTTCCCTCGAGGCGCGTGCTAGAGTAAAGAATTCGGGAAAAATAGACCTCAGAAACGTATTTTTAAAGAAAAATTTTTTGCTCTACAATAATCAAGTCAACTGAAGATTTTTCCCCTAGAACCCCTCGGGTAATCGAGAGTATACTGTACTAATTTTTGAAATAATCGTTCAGCAAGAATTTTCTACCCAGTTACGCATTTTTATTTATTTATTTCAGTAAGGGAAAAAAAATCAAACTAGCTGTTTAATGAAAAAATTTTAATTTAATCTTTTTCGTAAAGTCCGGCCAAAATGTTGGGGGTGCGGCGCACCCCCTGGCACCCCCGTAAGTCCGCCTATGTCGGAAATTTTTCAGAATTGAAGTCCGAAACCTATATCAATATTTGCCAACCAGTATACATAGTAAAAAGTAAGAAAAAAAATCAATCGCCCCTCCCTTGAAAAATTTCTGGATCTGCCCTTGTACAGTGGACACCGCTTATAAGAATCACGATTGTTCTAAACAGTTTTGATTCAATAAAGCGGCTGATTTAATGAAGTGGTTAGTTCAATAAAATTGGATATTGTTTTCAAAACGGTTAAATCGTTAAACTCCACTGTAGTAGTAGTAGTCCACTCTTCAAATGGTAAAACTGAAAATTGTGAATATTAGTAGTATGAATGCAATTAAAAGTGCTACGAAAATATTTCTCCTCATTTATATACATTAACTATTCTATTTGTAAGGAACTGCAATATAATTTTAATGTAATACTTCAAGAAAATTTGTAGTGTTGAACCTCTCTATCCTTATTGTCAAGAAAGAATTTTTTTTTTCTTTTTGAGAAAGACTGGTCTTGAGATATGAAAGTTTTAATTGATATTTTATTCGGAGAATAGGTTTTAAATAAATCGACTAAAAGTCATGTAGCCGGTTTTCAGGTTATCTTTTTCGATTAAGTTTTGAACACGGGATGTTGAAATTTATTTCTTAGATCAAATACTCAATAATTATTTGAATCAATTTCAAACATTTTATTTATTTATTTTTTCACATTATCCGGAGAAATTATTTCATAAGCTGCAACAGGGAATCTTTCTCTCTCTCTTTTTCTTCTAAACAGCAGCTAAATGCAAAGTTGCCTAGTGAAATAGATTAGAATAATTACATGTCAAAAGTAGCCTGTTTGTGCGATGACTGCACCATATTGATTGTATTGTGACCGTATTATCCGACTATTCATTACTTATTTACGTATAATTATGCAACGTTTAGTATGTGACTTAATAATTATTAATTTTTAAAATTGGTCAAATTTGGTATTTTCAACTCCTTTTGAGTTAATGAAATTCAAAGAACTTGGCATTTTTCATGTTTATGGTTTATGTCTACTTTCTCTCAGTTATAGGTAGTGAGAACATACAGCAATAAAATTTATTACTGCTATTGGGAGCTCATATAGACGACTTTTTTCCGCACAATTTATTTCTGAATAATAAATGTTTCCTTTTTAAATAATCATATCTTAGAAGAAAAACTTTATAATATTTCACATAAATACTAAACCATTTTCAATTCATATTATTCTTTTCTTGAATTTCGACATTTTTTACAATATATTTGAGTAAAAATAGTTACATGCTTTAAAATTATACGTAGTTGTATAAACAGTAAAAATAGCAAAGAAGTAGTTTGGTACAATACTTAAATATAGATCGACATTAAATGATTCTTGACACCCCCTCCAAAAAAAAGGAAATTAATTGGTGCAAATTAAATTGATAGTGCACATTTTAGGTATTTTATTGCATACTTGTATACATATTTTAATGATTTTTTTGTGCATATATTAATGGCACACCCAGTAATTAATTTTTTAGGGGAGGGGGATGCATATTGCTCTAGTGAGAAAAGAAGCAGTTTTTGAAATTTCCAATCGGCAGTTTTTTTAAACATATAGCCTTTTTGGTTTTTTTGTTTGAAACTAAGAATGATTTTTTTTTAATTAAGCTATAGAAGTTACTAAGACGAATATCATTTAAAAATAAAACGAACACAAGGACAAAATTTGGATTCACCAAACTTGGTAAAATCTTTATTGGAAAATTGACGAAAATCTTTCAATAATTGAAAATGATCACAATATAATAAAATAATTTTATAAAAAAATAGAACCGACTTCAGTTGAAAATCGATCTAAAAAGTAAAAAATATTTTTTTCTCTTTGAACACCATCGAAACTGGCGCAAAAACAATGTATAGAATCATACGCAACTACAATTCAACTATATAAATTTTAATTGATCCAGGTTCTTTAAGAGCATTCGCATACATTTCATTCATTACCACACATTCGTGTAATGGTACAAATATTCCGCTTTTAATTATCAATGGTTTCTCTGAAAAATGTTGGCAAAATATGGTTAAATATTATCATTTTACCTATCGTTTTTGCACCGACTTCAAAACTTATGTTTAAAAGTAGTTTCGATGGTGTTCAAAGAAAAAAATTATTTTTTACTTTTTAGAGCAATTTCCAATTGAAGTCGGTCCTATTTTTTCCCTATTTTTCTCTAGCATTTATTTGTGTACTAGCTTAATCAAAGCCATTTAAATACCAACGGCTTTTCAACTAATTTATATTTCAAAGCAATTCTAGTTTCTCGTTGTTTATAAGATTTTAACACATACTATACGTACGTTGCCCGCTAATGAGTTTCATGTTTGATTTAGTTAAGCCTTCATGAAAATTCTCATTATCATTATTATTACAGTTTCATATCAACCACGTTTTGTAACAATAGATTTCATATTTAATCATTTAGGACAAATCGCTTTATATTCGACTACTTATTAATATTTCCTACTTACTCCAGAGAAGAAGTGGTTCAAAATTTTCATCATGATTACTATCAATATTGCTGTTGCGAGGTAAAATTTAATCATTTAATGGGGAAATGACATGAAATTTACTGTTTTCCATAATAACTTTTTTTCTAGTGAGAAAATATCGTCATATGAGTACATGGTACTTAAGTTACACCATCTCCTATCGATTAAAAAAAATCGTCCAAATCGGTTCAGTAGATCAGATGTTACGTGCGAACAAAAAAAAAAAAAAAAAGTACACGCTTTGAAAAAAAGTACCTCCTTTGTTGAAGTCGGTTAAAAAGATTAAAACCGCAAATGTATCGAAATTAAAAATTATGTACATAATAGATTTTACAAAATTGCATTTATCCTCCTTTCTGTTTTGCAAAAATTTCTTTTGTCACGTACAAATATATTTTCATATAAATTTAAAATAACTATTACCTTCAAACGCTTTTCTGTACTGATTCTTATATATTTCTTCTGTTTTTTTTAAAGCTTACGTACCAATATATTGTGCGAATTGTTTCGTTTCCCTTACTGATATTAATCAATACTACCAATCCGGCTAATCTTCAAAAGAATTTTTTTTTCAATATTTCTGATTTGTTTTTCGTTTACGTGGCTACAGATATGAGGTGATTTTTAGTTCTTTTTTTTTTTTGCATAGTCAATCTTTCAGGGGGGGGGAGGGGTAATTTAACAACTTTTAAGGAATTAAAAAAGTCACATTTTGTGACTGTTAAGAGTATACAGTCAAGAGTCTTTTTTTACTTTCTTCTATATCTAATGCAGTGAAACTTGTGTAAGTTGACCACTTGCCGTGTATTACTTTAGTAGTCAACTTATAGAGGGTAGTAACCAAAACTTTTTTTTTTTTTTTTTTGTCATTTCTTGCACCATGCTTTCATATTTTAACAAATTCATTTTCCTTAAACACAATTTTATTGTTTCACATCACTTTAACCCTTCACTGCATGGTGTGCCTGATCTGGCACAAACCAAAAAAAACCCCTCATATATTCCTCTGATATTTAAATACAGTTAAATTGAGCTTTGTGCCCCTTCTGGAACATTGCTATAATAGTTTAGTGTGATTTTTATGCACTAGTTAGTTGCACTAGTCTAGGTATTACAGTTCTTGCTTTTGAAAAAACGAGTGTCTGCATTACGGTAAAAAGTGTGCTTTATCATTATTTCCTATGTTCTAAATATGTTTAAATATATATACTGTATTTAGTGGCAAAAATTTGTTTGTTCCACTTATGGCACAAAACACATTGTAGATTATTACACTTATCAGTATAAGCACATACCATGTGCTTTGTGGCATATGTAGAACAAACAGTTAAACCATCATTTTTGGTGCAAATTTTTAAGATTAATTTTTTTCTTCATTTTTCCTGAACTCCGGGCTATTTAAAGGTAACATACATGTATAATTTTTTTCATAAAAATATAAAAAATCGTGCAGTGCAGGGTTAAAACAAAAAGTAAAAATGTTGTTTCAAAAGTTTTCGATCTTATTTACCAGAGTGGCGTATAAAGTATCATTCAAATTTTAAATATTTGAAAGACGACTAAAAAAAAGTCAAGTTCTTGGATATTTGCAATTCCTAAAAATTCCTTAACAGTCGATAATGACTTAAATGATTAAGCTTTATGCCGCCGTTTCATCTGCTTTGGAGAAATGCTGGTCTGGTATCATAGCATGAAAAGTATTCTTGAAAAATTATTTTTCAAAAAATCAAATAAATAAATAAATAGAACAAAATAATTCAGTTAAATTTAAAAGAATAAACTAGTGATTAACTTACATAGCGTTTTTTACCATTCTCCAAACCAAAATTGGTGTACATTAGTGGTTAAGAAAGATAGGTGGTTAAGATTAAGAGGTTGACCAGTTACAAAGGTTTTCCATCATTTTATAAGACATTACTAATTCCGTTTCAAACAAAAGGGGTCAACTTAGACAGGTTTTGCCAGTGAAACCTATGTAAGTTGACTAGTTTATGGAGCAGTACTTTACTGCTCAACTTGAGCAGGTGCGGCAGATGGTCAACTGCTTATAGAGGTTGATATGCATATATAGGACTAATTTTTCGCCCGACAAAAGGGGTCAGTTTAGACAGGTGGTCAACTTGACAGGTTTTACTGCAAAATTTAATTTTACAGGCTTTTAAATTGTCTGTGTGTTTTGGTACATTATTGTATTTGTATTTTAGTTGCTCCGATGCTCCATATAGGGCCCGATTACTGAATAGGACAACTAGGCCCATCTCCTAGGGCCTCCCACAATTTAAGGGTCCCCAAGTGGCTAAAATTGCTTTATCAAATGCCTAAAATTGTAAAACTTGAGTACAGGGAGCCCTAAAAAAGTATTTTGCCCTGTAATATCTAAATCGGGGTTGAGTTCCATGTCCATGGTTTTGTGTTTTTATACTGAGAATAATAATAATAATAAATACTGTGTATCTTCGCTTTTTTTGACAAAATGTACAACTCCAACTATCTTTCCCCTTAGCTCTTCGGAGGAGGCGCTGACCCAGCGCAGCCTGGCAAACGTGCGCGAGCGCCAGCGCACCCAGAGCCTGAACGAGGCGTTCGCCTCGCTGCGCCGCATCATCCCCACCCTCCCCTCCGACAAGCTCAGCAAGATCCAGACGCTGCGCCTCGCCGCCCGGTACATCGACTTCCTGTACAGGGTACTGGACGGGGAGGGGGAGGCGGAGACGCAGGGGGGTCGACAATGGCCCCCCGCGGGCGCATACCTCACGCACGAGAGGCTGAGCAGGGAGTTCTCCATGTGGAGGATGGAGGGCGCGTGGGCGGCCGAGCAGCACTGCGCCTCCCAGGTGAGTTCACGTATTTTCTTCGTTTTTTTTAAAAAAGTTATTTGTTGCTTATTTATATATTTCTGTGGTTTTTGACTCACTGAATTTTTGCATGTTGAAATTATCAATACAGAGCGAAACCGAAACTTATATTTGGAAAAGGTAGAAAACAGATGAGGAGGCACTATATGAGTCCTAGTCCCACATTTATTACGGGGCCCATTTACGAGATCGAGCTACTCGAGCCTCAAATTGATTATTTTACATTGAATGGACTATTGTGGTGTAGGTTTCAACGATTTCAAAAAAAAAAAAAAGAAACAATTGTTTTAATCACTAACCAGTAAAATCGCATCTTTAGAAACAGTTTGAGCCCAGCCAAAGGAAAAATATAATCAATTCTACAATTATCT
>JAXGGA010008305.1:0-57690 GCA_038373865.1 Uloborus plumipes
GCAACGTCAAAAAGTTTAGACTTCGCTTCATTAACAAAATGATTGAGTTTTGTCTTGAAGTTCAATTTATCTTTATCACGACTAAATGACTTTCTCAAAGTGTAGTATCATGGTAATCCTTTATCAATTTTACAATACGTACATGACTGACCGTTGGTATAGAAGCTTTGCAGTAAATTTCTTCTATGAGCTATGCAATCTGAAATCCTTGAAAAAGGTTCGCCTTTTACAGATTGCGATTTTTCTTCAAAGCAAGTTAACAACACATCTGCACATGTGGTTAAAACACTTTGACTTAAGCCTTTCGGTACACTAAAAAACGGACAAATAATTAAACGTTTAGAAGTTTTCCGGGGTTCCATTATTTATTATTCGGAGAACGGAGAACAGTATAACAAAACATGAGCATAAAAATATGCTATAAAGTTACAAAAAAAAAAACTCACCCAAAGCTAAACACGCTGCACTTTTTGATTCACTTTCAGTTGCTAATTGAAGATGCTGTTTGTGTGGCGGGTCTAGCTGACTAAGTGACAACCAAAGGGAGTGCAGACTGAAGGGACTTTGAACTGTCTCCTAGAATATGTGTAATGTCCAGAAAAGTCGGCTGTAGAACAAAAATATACCGGCACAGCGCCGACATAGTGCGTTCTGGTTCAGTTTTTAACATTTTTTTTTTTCATATCTTGAGCCTTATGCACAAATAGAATGTATCTTCTAAAAGTTATATACAATTTTTTGGGTTCAACTTATGTTATCTACTAACAATTTAAAGCAGTTTTGATAGAAAAAAAATTACTTTTTTTTTCAAATTATTTTTTGAAAATTTCCATTTTTAGCATATATTTTCCAACTTTGAGCCTCATGCGCGAACCGAAGTAGTCAACTTAGATTTTTTATTTATTTTACCCAAATTTTGGATACCAAACCACAACTTTTGAGAGGTAATGCGATTTCGAAATAAAAAAAAATCGATATTTTCGAAATTTGACATTGTAAGCGATTTTAGCCCAATTTAAGGCTGATGTGCAAACTAAAGATCGTATGTAAAAGCTATAAAATATTTTTTTAGATTAAAAATGCACAAAATATTTACAGCTTATGGTATTTGCATTATAAAAAGTTAGTTTTTTTTTTTCTTTTTTTTTGAAAATTTCCGTTTTTAACATATTTTTTCCAACTTTGAGCCTCATGCGCGAACCGAAGACGTCAACTTAGAATTTTTTTCTTATTTTTCCCAAGTTGTGGATACTAAACCACAACTTTTGAGAGGTAATGCGATTTCGAAATAAAAAAATCGATTTTTTCGACTCACCCTATTGTGCAAAATGAAGAGTTTGTGTGAGATATCAAAGCCTACTGAGTAGGCGTCATGTTATTCGAACATCTCGGCCATCATGGAGGCTCAACGCGGGGAAAACAGCATTTTGGGAATGAATCTGATAACAACGCCAAGATTGTTTCGAAGATTTGGGCCGAATATCGTGTTGCGATATCACACCAGATGTCGCTCTAACCGGAAAAGAAAGCTTTCTTAAAGATGGCGCTAAGGGGCGGGTTCGATTTGTAATAGCGTGCAGATGATGGTGCCAGATAAACATTGAAAGAAAAGTACCATAAGCTATATAAGGTGAAGCCGAAATTTTGCGCCTGGAGAAGTTGTACATTAAGCTCTCGATTATCTGCGGAAAAAAATAGTTAAATTAAGTCTTGTAGAGCAAAACCGCTGTCGCCAGGGCCGGATTAACGTCCATTTACGCCCGAGCCAAACTTTAAAACTGCGCCCTACCTCACGCATCCGAACTCAATCGAAATCGTACCCCCTCATTACCATTTGATGAAATTAAAGATGATTTTCTATTTTTCTTTTTGTTTTCCTATGCACAAAAAAAGAAGGTCCGGATGTGATCCCTGTGAAATTTTTCAAAATTGAAGATTTCAAAATTTAATTTTAAGGCATTTATCGGAAAGTAATGAGATAACTCGCCCTGGGGCAATTTTACGGGTAATTTTAAAGATTACTGATATTTTTTAAGCAAAATTTCAAGTGTTTTGTTATATTCGAAGTTACGTTAAACAAGCGATCTTTTATCCAGGATAATTGTATTTTTAAGTTGTATTTAATGGTATCATTGAATTTTTGAAATACATTTTGAATGATTTTTAAAAATGTGTTAAAGTATGGTAACTGACTGACATTTTAAAAAGTATCATGTCAGTCAATTACCTGTTTTTTCATAATTTTCCTAAAATTATATAAAATGTGTTTTAAAAATTTAATTATTCCATTAAATTCAGCTTAAAAACTATAATAATCCAGGAGAAAAGATCGGTTGCACAACGTGTACTTTGCTTTAGATGTTACAAAATACATACTGCTTTTGTCCTAGAAATGACAATCACATACCCGTGGAATTCCCCCCCCCCCCCCAAATTGAAGTTCTACATACGCAATTGCAAGTCATCTTTGATGATGTTAGAAAAGAGAATAAGTTCGAGAACTCCTCCTCCCAACATTTCGAAAAATTTGATGAACTTTAATGATGCTGGAGAAAGGCGGAAATCGGGAGAAGTCTCCCGATACTTTTTCGAAGTTGAGGTCCTAAAATGCCATTTTAGAAGGTTATTTTTTATTCGGGACGATCGGTAACTCTAGTACGAATTTTTTCGAAATTGAAGACTAAAAACATTGTGGGGCATTTCCTATGTTGTTAGAGAAATGGATGCAGTTTAGCCATTCTCCCCAGAAAGTTTTCGAAATTTTAGTCCTAAATAAGCAATGAGAAACTATCTTTGAGGACATTAGGAGAAACGACGGTGTTTGGTAATTCGTTTTCGTAAATGTTTCGGAACTGAAGCCCTGAAAACAACTAGATGATTTGAATAGCGTTAGACGAGGACTGAATGCCGGAGGGGGGTGGGCTCTCTGGGAAAAATTTTAAAATTGAGACCCTAAACACGAGGTCTTAGACGATTTTTAATGAAGTGGGGAGATGCCTGAAATGAGGGCCACTTCCCAAAAAAGTTTTCGATCCTGCTGACTAAAAACGGAATTTTAAATAATATTTTATGATATGAAAGTGAGGCGTTTGAGAACTTTCCATAGAAAAAGTTTCGAAATTGAAGCTCTAAATATGCATTTATAGGAACTCAAATGCATCTGACAGGGCTGGCGCTGAGTGAAAAGATGGGGATTAGGGACTCAACTACGAAAATTTTCAAAATTTTAGACCATCTTTAAAATGTTGGGAGAATAAGGGAGGGAGGGTCTTCTATTTAAACACGTATTTCGAGGCATCTCCTGTATTTTTTTCCCACTTTGCTTAGATCTTCGTGATAATATTTTGAAGGCAAAAAAACAATATATATATGTGTATAAATAATATGTTGGAAAATAACTGACCCATTAACTGACGTAATTATAAATAATATATACAAAGTTTAAGTGTATATAAAGTATATATAAAGTAGTTTGGAGTGCAAAATAATCAATATATTCTGCAGAGGTGCCTCGACATGAGGTCATTGCTAACTCCCCAATATTTCCTTATTCGGCAAATAATGTCTGCCAGTTTGGAAAATTTGGAAATAAGAATTTAATAAATTTTTGTAAGGATGTCTAATGTCTCTTTTCGTTATAATGTGCATGCTCGATATCCACAAAAATTTGAAGTTTCACACACACATTCGGTAAATTAACTTCCCCTCCCAAAAATTTTAACTTTGGGCTCCCCTATTAATTGGCAGTCCAAAATAAATATGAATTAATAAATTATTAATTTCAAAAAAAAAAATACTGGCATGATTTATAGAGAGAAAAATTGTTTCATAAATAAGTTTCATATTGACCATTGTCTGTACCATGGCTTTTACTAATTTTCCTGTGCGCCATATTTTCAAGAAATGATTCTTTAAACCAAAGGTATGGAAAAGTATCAGCTTAGACCAGAAAATGAATTACCTCAACTCAAGCTTTACGTCCCCTTCCCCTCCAATTGCTTTTTTTTTTTTTTTTTGCTGAACTGGCATTTTGCAACCCCTTCTAGTTGAATTTTTTTCTCTATATATTTTATAGCACTTTGGCGTTCTTGTTTTTTTTTCTTTCTTTCTTTAGTTTTTGCTTATTTATTTTTACAACGAACTGTGTATTAATTTTTTCCTCCGCTATATGCGCCCTTACGAGCTTGCGCCCCTAGGCCAATACCTAGGATGGCCTATTGGGTAATCCGGGCCTGCTTTCCAGTTATCATGAGATGAAACGCATCATAAATCCAGCAGTTTTAATGGCCCACCTTGCTCGCTTTGTGGGGTGGGTTATAAATATGGAGTACGGAGGGGATGCTTAAATCTAAGTATTTTGAAACCAGCTAGAGGCTGTCTGCACATTGCATCCCATGATGCTTCACACAGGATGCATCATGGGATGAGAAGACATTGCGCAATAATATTTACAAAGCCTCATGAAGCTAAGAAGAAAATCGGCTAACAATTACATTATTAGTCAAGTTTTTTTGTTTTGTGTGTGTGTGCTTAGCTTTTAGAATAGATTAATTTGCGCGTTCGCTTAGTTCCTCTATATCTTAGTCAGTTTTAAGTAAGTTTTTCAACATTAGATGAAATTCAGATAACCCTCATGTAAATAAGTTCTGACTATTACAGGGTTTCAGCATTTCTTTAGAAATTAAGCTCTGGCCTAAAAATGCAGGCGATTTTCAATTAAATTATTTGTGCATTGCGAAGAAGTCCCAGTAGCAAACAAAGAGATGAATAGCGGAATAATCAGAAACAGCTACATCTTGTTGAGGAAAGTCTAGACACGATACAAACAATTGTGCATTATATGCTATGAGTTACCGCCCATAAGCCAGCGCTAGGGCAGAACTGAAGCAGAAACTGAAGTGGGTGTATTTGCTTCAATTGTGCTTTAAGCAGTAGAACTACTTGTAAGCCAAATTTCATGGATGCAAGTGTACAATGGTTTAGTCTATTCGTCGCATATAACATACCAAACATACTCTGCCTTTTATCTCTCATACTCACACAGTTATATATGAGTGATACAATTACATTCAACACAGTGGAGGATTTACTATGTCACAATGGCGATGGGCCTCCATGACCATAGGAGCTTCAAAAAGGATTCAAAACTGTACATGATTAACCTTTTTATATAATTCTGTGATAGACAAAGGACAAACAAAAAAGCATAGCGACCGGCCTCTAAAACTATAAATCCGCCACTGATCTAGCAAATTTCAACAGCGTTCAAAAGAGACAAATCACCAGGCAAACTGTTCAAAGTAAATTTTGTGACATGTCTAAAATGAACTTTCTTTAACTGCTGTGAAAGAAAAGTAAAAAATTTAATAGACGTCAGAAAATCAGCGTCTGTTTCAGTGAAAATCGACTGCAACAAGCTTTCCTCAAGAACTGTAGTTTGTGTGGCCGTTTACAGAAGATGATTTTTTAAGATTTTATAAATTACAACTTAATCTTTTGTGGATTTGTATCTGACTGAGAAATCTTAGATGCTTCCCAAAGTACAAGTACACTTAATGTGGTCTCGACTTATAATGAAATCTTACACGAAAGAGAGGAAAAAAAAAAGAGGTCAAATTTGTCCTTACATTACGCAGAGCAAATTATTAATATTCATGCTAACATGTCACCGGCAGCTGTAGTAATAAAGAACACCTTGTGACGGAACCTACGACAGGACTCTCTGCGACATAGATAAATTGTCGCATAATTAATGTTAGATAATAATATCCTTGTACTCTCCAGAAATGCAAATTTTTTTTTTTCTGATTTTTTTTTTTTTTTCTTTCAGCAGCTATTGCGTGATGTTGAGCAATTCCAGATTTCAACGGAGCACCTACACCTACAGGGACTTAAATTCAGAACAGAATGGCGGTATTCCATTCCTGTTAAAAATTCTCAGATCCCCTTTCTTGAAATTAGTGTTCCCGTTAAAGAGAAAATTAATGGTAGCCACCGGCCACAAATCAACTAAATGGTAAATTTAGCGATAAAAAAATCATCTATCAAGCACGACCCGAACGTCACCTTAAAAATGAATTAATGATCTTGAAATGCGGAAAAGGCATAAGGTAATTAGTAAAACCTCTTTCATCAAAATCTAGATGCAGCCTTGGCTTTTACTCTTGGAATTTACCCTTTTTAATAATCCCCCGGTATCAGAAGCAACGTGACATCTCAACGTGAGAAAATCTGCAAATTATTTCTTGGTTAATTGAGAAAAAACCCTCAATTTAAAAAAAAAATCTTAAATTTCATCTCATGAAGGCAGGTGCCGCATTTTCTGGAATATATGCGCCCACAGGCAGAGCATGTACTTTTAGCTTTTAAGTTCAGCATCTTATTTTTCAGCATTTCTAGGTGCTCATTTAGATTTTGCTGTTTAGTTAATGTCAATTTGTCTTGAAGATTATTTTTGAGACATTGAATATGCGCCGCAGACTACTGAAAGAAAAAACTATTGTAGCGAAGGTTCACCCAAGACTGCACTAACGCGAAGGTTGAGAGTTTTCCTAGCATTGGCACTGTACTGACAAAAAAACAACTTTTACAGAGCTCGTTTTATTTGTAAGAACTTGGAATAGCCAAAGGTGAACCCATATTTCCTGCAGAGGCGTTTCGTTAGCTTTTCTCTAAGGCTTGTTGATGTTTTTACTTTTAGCTTTTAAGTTCAGCATCTTATTTTTCAGCATTTCTAGGTACTCATTTAGATTTTTCTGTTAAGTTAATGTCAATTTGTCTTGAAGATTATTTTTGAGATTTTGAATATGCGCTGCAGACTACTGAAAGAAAAGATTATTGTAGCGAAGGTTCACCCGCGAAGGTTGAGAGTTTTACCAGCATTGGCACTGTACTGACAAAAAAACAACTTTTACAGAGCTCGTTTATTTGTAAGAACTTGGAGTATCCAAAGGTGAACCCATATTTCCTGCAAGCGTTTCGTTAGCTTTTCGCTGAGGCTTGTTGATGTTTTTGAAAAATCGATGTCTTTTGCTGAAACATCGATGGGTTAATTCCTACTTTAGGGTCCAGGTTTGGCGATTTTTTTCAGACTGTGGGCAGAATTAATAAATGGATGCCAGAAAACCATAAATCTAAGAAACCATGAATCTAATGGTTGCCAGATTTAATAATTTATCGCCGAACCTTAAACTAAGATTCATCCCATCGATGTTTTTATCTTGAGTGGTTGTGGTAGATGTTCTTCCTAACATCATTTCATTTCACCAGGGTCTCCCGTACCTACCACAACTTCGTGGTTTAACCGGGATAGGGCCCTGAAGAGCGCTCTGATCTTTAATTTTGAACCAGAACCTAGGGTCGAGCAAACCCTAGGCCCAGCACCCCCAGAGGTATCGTTTCACTTGGAGGACTTTGTGGCCACGACATTTTTAACTCCTCCCAGGCACCATTAATCAAGACGGTGGATCTTTGATCGGCTGGTATCGAGCCCGGGTCCCTCCGGACACGAGTCCGATGACTTACCGATCGGGCCACCACGGTCCGTCTTCTTAACATCGATGTTTTGTGTTCGATGCTTGAATTAAAACGAAAATATCACATGCATAAAATAGCAGGAATTATTATATTGAAGAAGCACATACACTTAATGACAAAAACTACATCTTGATTTGATAGTAACATCCTTCACAAAGTTTTCGTTTTAGTATCCTTAAAAAAAAGCCTTACAAAAATATTGAACATTATTATACTTCTGTCCTTTTTCTAGATTTTCCGCGATAAATTGTTGAGTCAAATAGGTGAATTATAATTTATATTAAACATGTATCATATAGTAAGTAGCAGTAAATATTTCCAATTATTGTAAATATTAAAAATCAAAATGGAATAGACAACATGTGTTACTAAGCAGTTAAAATAATACCAGATAGGTAAATATTTCACCATTTCACTTTGCTCTACAACCCTTAACTTCGTACACAATTCAACTTAATAGGAAATAAATTTTTGTTAGAACACATTTTTTCCTTGTTCTTTTATTTATGTTTTTCTTTTTTTAATATTTATTTTTCTTGTCATCTAGTCTTAAAAATATTACCAAAAATCTCTTATTAGGTTGTATACATTTTTATGGAGCATCGAAAAATACATCATAAAATTATTGATTTTTAATGTTTTGAATTTTAAAAAGGTGCACAAGTTACATTTAATAATAGGTTTTTTTAAAATACTTTATTTATATTATTGTTATTGTTATAATTATTGACTTTGTTTAGACAGTTCAAAAATCTTAGTTATAGAACAATAAATATAGGATATGCATTCCTTTTTCCCAAAAAATCATTTGTTTTTAAGTTTGCAAGACCTAAAATGTATATAAAAAGTCCGATATTACAATACATCCACGTTTTGGAGTCGATGTATCGTTATCCTCCATGTTTAAAACCCTAAACTGCATCGTGTTGCCACGTGGAAAATTTTTCCATTTTATGACCAGCAGAATCTAGTCATAAGGAAACCCAATACATAAAAAGCTAGTATTAGGTATCTTTAAAGCAATTATCACCATTTATCCTCAAAATTTTATTTTTTAAATATTTTCCCATGTTTTCTTATTGCATTAAAAAACATTTTTTGCAAAGAAAAATAAAAAATCATGCAGTGTAGGGCAAAACTAAAACATCACTTTCATCGATGTTTAACCCTCCGACACATTTCCTCAGTGTTGCACCACTACTTTTCACCCCAATGACTGTAGCGAGAGTTGATAATTTTCTCTGCATTGACACTGTACTAACAAAAAAACAACTTTTACAGAATTCATTTCTTTTCGAGAACTTTGAGCAGAGGTTTCAGACCTTCACTGACCCCCTCCCCATTGACCCCAACGCCAAAAAAAAATATGTAAAAATGAAGATTTGATACATTATACATTTAAATCGTTTTTTTTTTTTTTTACATATGTCTTTGCGTTTTTTTCCCCTTTAATTCTTTTATTTTTTGTATATTTTTTACATCTCTTGTCTATTTTTCATTATTTAACGTTATTATTTTGAACTATGGAAGTAAAAATCTATTCGGAACGCAATTAGAAGTCAAATATGCGTTAAAATCGAAGGTTCTGGGTGTTTGATGCGTTTGCATGTGCGTAAACAAAATCTTTTTTAATTCCTATAAATTGAGCTTTCGTTTTGAATAAAAATATTGTTACTCGTCCTTCAATTTCAACCATTTTTTTACATTTTAGCAAGATAGCCCCGCGGACCCCCTGGGGTCGGCAAACCACACTTTGGGAAACTCTGACTTAGAGTTACCAAGGAGGATTCATCTTCTAGTTTAAAATTTTTAAACGAAGCATTCAGTCGATGGCGATATATGACTTAGTTTGGTATAACTTTGATATACCCCCCCCCCCCCCCGCAAAAAAAAAAAAAAATTACGCACCAAATCTGGCACTCCTTACGGTCTTTTTTGGGTTGCTATTTCTTATTTTGCTGTTGCCAATTTAGGTTTTTTGAGCTTTTAGGTTTTTGCTGTTGCCAGATTTGGTATTTTCTTGCATTTTGTTCCACTCTTTGAATTTTTTTTTAAAGTTTTGCGGCAACAATTTTTTTGTGGCACAAAACCAGGTATTTTGCTTGGCGAGAAAAAATGTCGCCACATTTCCGATTAGGGGGGGGGGTATATCAAAGTAGTTCCCTTAGTTTCGGTAGTAGCATGCATGATACGCTAGCATGCTGCCTACAAGCGCTCAATTCGTTTTTCGTCCAGGAGGGTACTGTACGAAGGTTGACAGTTTTCTCTACAGTGACACTGCACTGACACAAAAACACAACTTTTACACAACTCATTCATTTTTAATAACATAGCTGACCCAAAGGTGGATCTACATCCCTCCGTTTAATATTTTAATAAATTTATGCGGAGCCTTATAATGTCGATTGATACCTTACTTGCTTTTGCAGTATACGTGCTATAACTGCTTGCACAAGCGATTCGCTCGCATTTCACACAAGAATGTATTGCTAAGAGGGATTACAGTTTTTTCTGCCTTGAAACTGTACTAGAAAAAAAAAAAATCTGGCAGTCTGGAATTGTTTTTTGGGTGATTTTACTCAGTTATGCTCAGTTATGCATTGTATTTTGGTGCAAAATGCAATGCAAATCTTTAAGCAAAATGTAGCTGATATTTTAAATAGTTAATTAGTAAAGTTTTTACATTTCTGAGATATCCAACTAATCCGAACTTTCAGGGTCTGCTTCTCGGTGTTTTTCGTGCCATAATTGATCTTAAAGATAGAGTGTGAGGTTTCACAATGGTTTTTCTCATTCCCCGATTGATCGTGGGTCATATTTTCGTCACTCTTTCTGTTATTAGTGTCCCGAACAACGTTAGGTAATTTGCTAATATCTAATAAAATACAATCAGAAAAAAATAAGTTTCTATTTTATTACAACGCATTCCCCAACGAGTCAAGCAGTTTCATTTTTTTCTACTAACTTAAAATATAATATTAATAACAGGAAACAAGGAGAAGCGATGAAATAAGTGAAACATTTATTGAAATATTATAGCTTAAAACTAAAAATATTCAATAATGATAATTATGTTCCATTAATGGATTTTTTAAAGATAATAGTGTTCAAAATATACATTTATGTTCAGCAAACTAGTTTTGATTGTCATAAAGAAAAATAAATAAATAAAAATGATGCCGAATGTCTAGAACTTTCTATCAAATCAAAAGAACAAGGAAAAGAGTACAGAGAGATTAAGGCAATTGGTGGACAAGATTTTAAGGGTGTAAAGTTTCTACTTTCAAGTGTTTTTTTTTTTTTTTTTTTTCTTTCTTTCTTTTTTCTTTTCTTTTTTAATGAAATTATACGAAGAAGAAAACTATTCTTTAAATGAACGGAGATTAGAATCTTAAAGTGACATCCGAATGCCAATGAGTTGTGCAAATACGTAATGCTCAGGGGCAGATTCAAATTAAAATATTCAGTTCCAGATTTTGTTATTCAGTTGAGTGAGTGCCTATTTTGAGATCCCGGAGGAGAAAACTGCTACGAGTTATCACTGAAAAACATAATCATGTGATCTTTTTATTCAAAAAAAGCAGACTAGACCACGTCTTTCAATGTTACGCAAATGGCGGTTAAAATACTTTTTCTTTTTTGCTCAGAGTATAATTTTTTTGAAATATTCTTCTATAAAACTGAACTACTGTGTAGGGCCTCTGTACATGCAGGTTTTACTAGAAGACATTTCGTATGACATTACCTAGATTTGTGCTACATAACTAGAACTGTAGCTATTACAACTGTAAATCATATTCCTTATGTTATTTTATTTGAAAAGTTTTCGGTAAGAAAGAAAGTAAAATGATGTAAAGTACTAAAACGCAATAAAGTTTTGGTTTTCGTTAAATGGTGTTTCTATGAGAAAGATGTTCATTTTGCTTAGGAGCTTTCCATGCCTCTGGCTTTTATTACTCAGGATCACTAGTTTGCTCATGTAAGCAAGAAAATGTATTTAAAAGTACAAGCGAGGACCCCGGGAAAAAGCGCGAAGTTTCTTACGAAACGTTTTACTTAGTAAAATTTATTATAAGCATTTGTCATCATAAGCCTCTCAAAAGGGACTGTAATTAGTACTCGGAAAACGATATGCACCAATCTATTTCACTTTTAAATAGATCAGTCACTCAGCTCTTGCACAATACAAAAAAAGAAAATTGTTAATCAAGTTAAATCTTTCCCCTAATACTGAATACAATTTGTTACCAAAAGTAAAATATTTTCCTAGTGCACTAAACTCCCGATTGTCCGCGGAATAGAGTGGTACGAGAACATCGGATAATCCAAAAAATAGGTAAAACAAACGATATTAGTGCATACGATACTATAAGAGCAACGACACTCACGGGTACCTTTAAATTAAATTAAAAATTACAACATTGAAAACAAAATGTCTTGAAAGGCTAAAACGACTAATAATGCACTTTGATCTTTTTGTATTCAACGTAAATCACAAAGAAAACTAAAGTGTGAAAGGCAGACGGATAATCCGATCGCCGAAAATCGGGAGTTTACTGTATCTGTGATTTGATTTACCGTTCTCTGAAACTAATTGCACAATTCCTTTGGGCCATGGCACACCGATTATTTCAATCGTTTTTTTTTTTTTTTTTGTTACATTGCAAAACAGATACAGTCAACAAATGCTATGAAACTAAACTGATAGCAAATAAAACTGTGTACATTCAATTTGGTTTTAGTTTCAAAATGCCACATGTGCTAAAACATGTGTTCAGTTTGAGAGCTATATAAAAGAATTCATAGAATATAGTTTCAAATTGACTCCACAAAAGAATTTCACTGTAATTTCAATGATTATAATTATCTGCTTCATAAGGGCAAACCTCGAATTCATTTTCGTTTCGCATTTTACACAACTCATGTCAGCATATCCGGTGATAAAGATTTTTTGTAATATATGCGACAGCATTGCCATTAATTGGTGTTGGCCAATATAATCATCTAAAATGTTTGCTAAATGCCAAATTAAAAAAAAAGCGAGTGTTTCCTTCATATATTGCCCAGATATTCAGTCAAATCGTTATTCAGTCCGTTTCAATTATTATCATCTACCGAATAAAAAATAAAAAAACCTCCAAGAATTCATAATTTCATTCAGCAGACGATTTATATTCTCGATATCATGCAGACGATTCTTCCCACGGAACTTGACTGCGTGGCAGCCAAGAGAAAGCGCGCCAACACGCAATCGCTCAGCGACTTTGTAACAAGGTTTCCGAATGTTACGACGTACTGCCATGTTCCGAAGGTGACAAATAAATAAATAGAACAAAAAGCGAAAAGAAATGTCTCGGGGTTGAGAGACTTGGTCTGCGTTACGCAACACGAAAAGTGAGAGCGCCATTTAAACAGTCGATCACGCAGAACGCTCTGGGGATATCTAAGAATAATCTGATGACGCGGCGGCTGCCCCTGACCTACTTGTAGAATCTCCTTCGTTCGGAAGTGGCCGCGTTCGAAAGTTCATTCTTTTTCTCTTCCGGGCGCTGCCCTCGCCTCCAGCAGAGCGCTCTCACAGAAGTTCGATGCTTCGGAGAAAAAACAAAGACTGGTCAAGTGGAATTTATTACCAACCCGGGATTTAAATTTTAAATTAATCCAGTCGAGTAACTTGTTTTTAAACTTTATTCGAACGAGGTTGGTGTCGCTAATCGAATCAAGAAATGCTTATAGCTTGTTTTCGTGCATTCTAATTAGCTTGAAATGCCCATTTCGTTTCCGTTTGTTGTTGTCTGGCGCCGATAAAATGAACTTTGGATACAAATTAACAGTGTTTCGTCTGGAAAGGTTCTACCCTACACCAGGGCTCCCACATAGTGTAAATTAGAGGGCAGCGTCTTGTCGATGGAATCACGGGAGGTCACTGTGACCTCCCAAGAATTCCGCATTCAGTAAATTTTATCAAACAATCTTTTCTCATTAGACGTAGATGTTTGTTCATTTTATCATCCAGCAACGTTTATAGTCTCCTTCGAAAGAAGATGAGAATTTCCTCTTCCCTAAATTAAAATTATCTTTTGGTTAAAAAGTACCGCAGCAAAAAAGCCCAAACAGAGAATGGGACCAGGATTTAAAAATAAAGAAAACTGATTTGAACTTTTTTTTGTATATTAATAGAAGGGGCCCGTAGCATGGAGGTCCGTATTTAAAGTGGCGGGCATGCCCTACCCTATACTATAAATTCAGTTTCTCGAAGAGAATATAAAGAGATGTTCTTAGCCACCACGTATATCACACACCGAGAGCGAAAGGCCCACTTTTTAAATTGTATTAGCAATACATTAAAGCTGACAAAAAAAAAATGTGCTTCTTTCATTCTCGGTGTACGATATGTCCTTACATGGAAATATTGGAAGCGTTTTCCAAAACAAGAAAGTTTCAAAAATTTGGGAAAAAACAAAATAGCGAGTGGCAATTAATCATTCTCATGAATAATAAATTTCAATTATTCATCACTCAGCCGAAGTTATTTTTGAAAGAATTGATGCCCCGTCCGCTAACTTCAAGTGAAAATCCATTCAAATGTTTGGAAACGGCACCAATATTTCTTACATCAGCAGTATTTCAGCCCATTGAAAAGATTCTGCAGAAAAAAAATTGCTGAAGTGGATTAAAATAATATTTTTTAGTACAACTCCGTATTTTTCTATTGTCTATTTTTAACATGAAAAATAGCTTTTTTTTTTTCATTTAACTCTGGTTTAAAAAGTTATTGCGTGTGGTGAATCTGGTTTTTTTTTTTTTTTTTTTTTTCATTCCTCGTCCTTTTTTCCTACGGAAATTTCGTTCAGTTTGGACTGTACTTAATTATTTTACTATTGAGCTTTCAACGCTGAGGTATCAAGAAGGCTTTTTCTCCAAATCATTTAAAGACCATTCCCACCAACACAGCTCAGAATGAAACTGGAAGCTGCCAGACTGATAATTGGGCATGCAGTCACGGGGAAAATCACTTCTTTCAGTATTTTCTTCCGTGAAAAAGAGCTTTACAGAAACCGCGGTGGGAAACAAAAACCTTTTCTTAATAAAAATCCACAACCACTTTCCCAGACGACAGCAACATGAAATCAATCCTTTCCCCCACACACCCAGTGGGAAGGCGCTTTGTTTATGTGTTTACGCGCAGTCGGTCAGTGTGATGGCAAACGAACCGTGCGCCGCTTGACATTCGAGGCATCCCCCTCTCGGTTCCGGCACTCGCTCTGCAGGCCAAGCGACGCCAAACGATCTCTCCCGCTATGTCGGCAAAGAGAGACAGAGACAACACGGAGAGATCTTCATCCCATCAGAAGTCTTTATGGACTTAGCGAGAGCCAGGTTCCCCGAAAACACAATTGCTTGAATAACTGATAGTGGCGAGACGGGAGAGGCATAATCGGCCCGTAATAGTTGATAAATGATCGCGTAAAAGCGGCACATAAATTCGGTGAAGTTTAGTTGACAATAATTCGTGAGACGGTGTGACAGCACCTGATCTGAAATTCCTTACTGGAGTCTTTGATTGATATTTTCACCCGGTAGAAACAATTATCATATTTTTAATTATAGAAAAGAAAAAGAAAAACATAGCGTGATAATTTATTTGTATCGTTATATCAAAGAACTTAATGTTAAAACCAATTTTTTAAACTCATTCCAATGTTGCTGTTGTCTTCTGCCAGCTAGGTTGGCAATTTGGGGTGCGCTGCTTCATTTTTCCAACTGTACCGTCAAGTCCGACTTTCACAGTACACACACGTCATAAGGACATTTTTATAGAGTAGCCAACCGTTTACAGCACAATAACCCATTCAAACAAAAAAAAGACAAGAAATGAGAGAGAAAGTACATCCATGCCCGAGCTCCTCCAGCCCCGTCAGACTTCTCTGACCACTAGACAAGATGGCCAGCGACTCATTCCAATAAAATTTCATTAAATATACTTCGAACCCGCAGTTATAGCATGATCCACGGTACTGTAAAAATGAACGGGGTTAACCAAATGACGTATTAAAGCTCTGAATCAAATTTATTTAACTCATTTTCGATCAACTTCGAAGTCGTTGCTTGCTTTCAAAGAGTCTATGAGATGATATCAAGGTTTAATTAGTACGAAATTTCAACGGAATTGAGTTCTTGCACTTCCCTTCTATCAATTTTTTAACAAGAATTTTAAAGTTTGTACGAAATCTAGGTTGTTTTCGAAAGAAAAAAAGTTCCAAGAACGAGAGAACTCCCAGCATCACACTACACTCGAAAAGATATACACTGAAGTGACAAAAGTCATGGGATAGCAATATGCAAATTTTCAGATGGCAGTAGCATCGCATAGAACAGGTATAAATGCGCAGTGCTTTTACAGAGCTTTCATTTCTGTTCAAGTTATTCATGTGAAGAGGTTTTAACGTGATGATGACCGCACGACGTGAATTAACAGACTTTGAACGCGGAATGTTAGTTGGAGCTAGACGCATGGGTCATGCCATTTCGGAAATCGTTAGAGAATTCAACATTCCCAGATCCACTGTGTCAAGAGTGTGCCGAGAGTATGAAATTTCAGGCATAACATCCCACCATGGACAGCGCAGTGGTCGACCGCCTGCACTTAAAGATCGAGACCGGCGACGTCTGCAAAGAGTCGTAAATTCTAACAGACAAGCAACACTGCGTCAAATCACCGTAGAAATCAATGTGGGACGTACAATGGACGTGTCTGCTAGAACTGTGCGGAGAAATTTGGATTTCTTGGGCTATTCCAGCAGAAGACCGACTCGAGTGCCTTTACTGACAGAACGACATCGCTTGCAGCGACTCTCGTGGGCACGTGAGCATATCGGTTGGTCCCTAGATGAATGGAAAACCGTGGCCTGGTCCGATGAGTCACGATTTCAGCTGGTAAGAGCCGATGGTAGGGTTCGAGTGTGGCGCAGACCCCACGAAGCCATGGACCCAAACTGTCAGCAAGGCACTGTTCAAGCTGGTGGTGGCTCCGTAATGGTGTGGGCTGTTTTTTCATGGCATGGACTTGGTCCTCTAGTGCGACTGGACCGAACATTGACTGGAAATGCTTATGTGCAGCTACTTGGAGATCACTTGCAGCCATTCATGGACTTCATGTACCCAAACAACGATGGGATTTTTATGGATGACAATGCGCCATGTCACCGGGCCACAACTGTTCGCAATTGGTTTGAAGAAAATTCTGGACAATTCCAACGAATGATTTGGCCACCTAGATCGCCCGACATGAATCCCATTGAGCATTTATGGGACACCATCGAGAGGTCTGTTCGTGCCCAAAATCCTGCCCCATCAACGCTTTCACAATTATGGACGTCTATCGAGACAGCATGGCTCAATATTCCTGCAGAAGACTTCCAACGACTTGTTGAGTCCATGCCACGTCGAGTTGTTGCACTTCGCCGGGCAAAAGGAGGGCCGACACGATATTAAGAGGTATCCCATGACTTTTGTCACTTCAGTGTATAAGAGATGCATAGAATTATATGCTGCAAATTAAAAGGAACAGCATTTAATGGATGCTTCACCAACGCAGGTCTTGCATTTTTGCTCTTATCCCTTGTTATATTCTTTCCCAAAATTCAAACTATATGTGTAAAATAGGGGGGGGGGGTAAAAATAAGTTCAGTTTAATCATGAATCACTTTTTAACTTTTTCTGTCTCCCTCCTTACAATATTCAAACAACACTATTATAGCTCTTTCGTTCTGCTAAATCTTTACAAAACGCAGTTTGTCTATTGATATAATAAATGAAAATAAAAGTTATTAGTACTTACTGCATTGTGTTTTAGGGTAGAGGGCAGAGCAAAAGTTTCCCCGCCCTGGAACTCCAGCAGTTGCTAACCCGGTCCTGTAAAGAAACAGGAAAACTGATAGACAACTTAAGTATACATGTTAAAGGTCGAAGAAGGATGAAACATTTGGCTTTCTGGGGTTAAACAGCAAAATAATGCAATCTTATGACGCACAAATAAATAATATTTTTGTAACGCAAGGTATAAGAGTTTCCAAGCCTTTTTCTTCAACACACGTGGTTCATTTTTTATGTGAATTAAGTACAAAGGACACTAGAAGCACAAAGGACTCGAAATTAAGACCTTCAAACTAGGCGTTATTGGCAGCTAGCTTTTTTGTTTTTCTTGCTTGGAAAGTATTCTGCTTTGGCGCATTGGAACCTGTTAGTTCCAAATTAAAGGAATTATTTTTTTCTTTTTCAGTAAACGGGTGCTCAAGACAACTGTCTTGGTATAATGCCCCTCTTCTACTTAAAAGCAGCCTGAAAAAGTCTTTTCTAACTGTTTGAAGTGTTGCAGTCCGTCGTTCTTGTTTTTCATTGAACATCAGTTACAGCTACAGTACAGTGGAACGCCGAGTTTAGGTTGTCTGTTTCATACGTTATCCCGCTACCAATGTCATTTTCTGCTGGTACCTTTAAAAGGCTATTCCTTCCGAGAATGTTGAAAAATTCCCAATTTAAAATTTTTCTTCTACAAGTCGCTCAAAATTGATTTTCGTCTACAAGACTCACACAACCTTTTTCTTAGATTTCGGTTTTTCAGTATAAAGTAGTTTTATAGTTGTTTAAAGACACTCCGGCATTCTTTATGCTCTGTCGAGCGATCCTATGAGAGAAAAGCTTCTTCCCATCGTCCGATCTCTCTTCACAACAACTGAGGGCCAGAGCTACCGACACTCTTCTTTAAATTCTCCAATAATCACGAATCCTCTCAATATCAGATTTAATACCCATCTCCAATGATAATTATGAAACGATAAATACGAAGAAAAAATAACCAAGATTGTCCCAACAGCTGATCAAGCGATTAAAAGAATCAAAACAAAAATTTACGAAAACCAAGTAAGAAGACAAAGTTGTTAGTACAGAATGCGCTATAAATATAAGAGTATCTATAGACAAAAAGCAAGTTCAGATTACACATTTTCTTATTTGATTTTTATATATATATATATATATATATATATATGCTTAGGTAATCCACCCTGACCTCGATTTTACGTTTTCCGGCTAGTCACGTTTTTTATCATTGGTCTGACTGAAAATGTAAAATCGGAGTTCTGCATTTTCTTAACAGCAAGTGAAGCATATTAACTAAAAATTATAACTGTAAGAAAGTTTTAAAATAAATCCTGATTTCATACATGAAAGATATTCATACTATATCGTAATACCATACTTTATTTGAATTCATAATATGAATAAACGTTACAGAAACTCAAAAAACTTAATTTTAAGCATATTATGAAAACAAATAACACATTTTGTTTGTGCATTTCCCTCAAACGTAAACAATAAGAGAACAAATTATTTGAGCTGTTTAAAATCTTTTATTTGTTACACTCAACTTCTAATAGAAATCTTCAAGCTATGATTTCAGTGTGGACTTTACGTAATCTGTTACACAATTAATGCGATGAAGAAATAGAACGCATTTAAAAAATTCAATCTTCAGTTTGTCTTCTAGGTGTCCTTGGTCGGTTATCGACTTTTCCTTGTGGGTTATCGAACACTTTCTCTCCAAGTGATATTATGGCGACTACAATCTTCCTCTACTGAAGTCCAAGGACGAAGCAACAGGTGTAGAAAGCTTCTCCCGATGTGCATTGTTCTAACTCTGCTCCTACCAGTTGCTTGTTCGAAACGTAAACAAAAGAGTTCGGAAAGCGCGCTAATCGTTTCAGTTTCGCAACGCGCTCTCTAACAATTGTATCTTCATGAATTAGAACAAGTTGCAAACATGGAGTACATTAAAGATACTGAGAATCGAGTTCTCTTTTTTTCTTTCTTTTTTTCCCTTCTTCCGTTTTCAAGACAACTAAAAAGTAGCTTTTTAAATTGGATACGGCAACAGCGGGCTTTTTAGTCAGAATCAGGGAATAATTTAGAGTATTTCTACTTAGAAGTTTATGAAATTGAAAGAAAAAAAAATCAATGTTCCCGTATTAATATTTTAATATGCTTTTATTAGTTTCACATGTGGATTTATTTGTTTGTATGAATGTAACTCTGAATATAAAATAAAATTCACGTTCTGTACAGATTTTAAAGTAATATAGTTTTTCTATTGTTAATACTAAAGGCTAAACTATATAACATGTTGATGTATTGATTATAAGTGTTTCAGTTGTTTGTATGTAACTCGGAATAAAAGATAAAATCCACGTTCTTCGCAAATATAAAAGTAATATATTTAATACTATCATTAAACTTAAAGGCTAAACTATATTACATGTTGATGTATTATAAGTTCCTGTAAACAGCGTATATTCAATAGTTTTAACAATCAGAGGGAAATCAGTTATGAATATCATGAAATATAGTTTAACCTTTCTTTGATTAACTCTAAAAGCGTATTTTTTAGTTTTTTAAAACTATATTTAAGATTATTTATTTCAAATTACGCATCGTCTATCTGTCTAAAAGTTAAAGGAAGGGAGAGACTTATCGAAAATTTCCTGTATTCACAGAATATATACGATGCAATACATGAAAAAGTTGCCATAAAAGTGACACTATAGTTACCTTGAAACAGTGTAGTAAAAATAACTCGAGAGTTTTTTGGCAGCGCTTTGCCATGCAACTTTGTTTGTACTTCGGAGGTCATTCCGAAATTTCAAGCGGAGTTATTATTGTTTCTTTGGCCTACTTTCTCGTAAAAATTAAAATCTCAGAAAGAAAGATTAATGTTAAGGAAGAATGTCGAAGGAAAAAGTCAACAATACTTGAAATAAAAATTTAAATTTAAAGATATGGTTTTGAGGTGGGGTCTGTTGGTGTTTCATAAAATATTGTGAAGGGGTTGTTCGATCAGAAAAAGTTTTTTTTTTTGCTCTGAAGATATCGGTCAAGATACCTAATTTCATTTTCTTTGCCTTCATCGTTTTGCCCTTTTCGTTATATTTTAATACTTCGAACAGTAAAAAGCGCTTAAGATTCTAATCTTCTACTAGGAGATTTGAATTAGATACAAATCCTGATATAGCAGGATTTATGATTTTACTTGGACTTGAAGCAGAACTTGAAAAAAAATCAGAAAACGCAAATGATTCAGAACATATCGTACGCCTAGAAGAATACTGTCACAACTCAAAAACAGAAAAATTTAAGACATGGAAAAGAAATTGATATATTAAAGCAATTAGTAATGGTGCAGTCTATCATACATTAGGTTAGATCATTTCGGCTCATTTGCTTTCATAATGTTTTTAAAATAAACGTTTCTTTTTGACTTTTAAATCATGGCTCTGGGTACATCTCTGAACATTCAGAGTTTCGACTTTTTGAGTTGTGACAGTATTCTTCTAGGCGTGCGATATACAGAAAAGAATTCTTTGATTTGAAAATAATATGGGTATTTTCGAACAAGAAAAATATTTTCATCTTTGGTACCAAAAAACCATAAAAAAGCTATTTTAGTACCCCCTCCCCCCCCCCAAAAAAAAGACAGTTATATTTATATTGTAAATAAATTCTTAGGCAGGGATTCAAGTGAAACAGCACTGCGATCGCTTCGAATTGCAATCGCTACTGGAAGAGAATTACATTATCATCAACTTAAATTGGCATGACGTCACTACGGGTGGAGCCAATAAGAGCTCACAAGAACTCAGCGATCTCCTCTTATTCGCCAAGTAGGCTGTGACGTTTTATCTAGCTCGTTTTTCATAGGCAAACGTCACGATGTTTTTATCAAGAAACGTTCTAATGTAATTCATTTCCAGTCGCGATTGTAATTTGCGATTGCATGTTTCACTTGAATCCCTGCCTTAGATTTTATTTTATTTAAAAAGTTATTTTTAATAGAAAACAATCGAAGCTATGATCAAGAATTGAAATTCCGTTTTCCGTAAACATTTTGGTCTACATGGAAATCCGAGTCAAATAGAAAACCTAATCAAGCTTCAAGAAATAGGTAAAAGTAATTAATAGAGAATAGAATACATATCCGTAGACATAACATTGGCAAAGAGAAAGAGGCGGAGTAATGATGAATTCAATAAAGAGCTTCATTTCGCAGACAAAATGACTGAATGTTTTTAATTTCTGATACGGTTCTAATAATGGCTCTTTTTTATTTTTACTTATTTATTTGTAGCAACGATCTAAAAATTAAATATTGCGTAGTATAATAGCTAAAAATTAGATGAATTCGTAGAGAATTCTTAACATAGTTCTTGCTTTACTTATTTATTTATCCATTTCAATTCAGTGTGAATGTTTTGTATTCATCGAAGAGTTCTTTTAACTCAGTCCTATTATTTCTTTTTCCAACGTTTGATGACTTGGGGGGAAACAAAGCCTTTCTGGTTAAATATTTTATATTGAGAAAATCATTATTATGTTGTTAAATGATTTCGGTGTAAATATTTCTTATTTTAAGTATTAAAATGCATTTAAATGCATTTGTCAAGATTAAAACTATCTCCTGAAAAGCGATTCTTGCCTTATCCAGAACGTTTGCAGAGAGGAGACAATTTTACAGAGAATGCTGATAGGAAATTCTCTTTGCTTTGTGAACAGAAATGCCCTACCGGCAATCTCTGTAAAACTGTCTTTCCTGCTTACGTTCTAGGTAAAGCAGGTATCGCTTTTTAGAGGTAATTTTGGATGGTTCTCTGTGGTAATTTCGCCAAATATCTCCACGCTGTCACAGGATTTGGAAGTTCATTTTTGGTTCAAAAATTTGACGAGTCATTTTCAAATCCAAGTCTATGGTAAACCCACCCTCAGACTTTCACTACTATTCAAGGAGCTTCCATCCCAGGGATCGAAGAGCTGTAAGTGGAGATCAATCGAAAGTTTGGGGTGAATTTCTCAGTGGATCTTGGGTCAGTTTTAGCGTTGATCCCGTGATCACTAATTCGCTGTCCTTTAGAGGTATTCACTGTATGTGAAAAGTATTGCAGTTACATAAGCTGTTGTTTTTGCTTAGTGTATTTCAGTAGATCTGTGAGCGGCCTCTTGATATAATTTCCTTAATTTGTAAAGAACGCTCTGAAAGCTTCCCCGTGATCACTAATTCGCTGTGCTTTAGAGGTATTCGCTGTATGTGAAAAGTGTTGCAGTTTCATAGGCTTTTGTTTTTGCTTACGGTATTTCAGCAGATCTGTGAGCGGCCTCTTGACATAATTTCCTTAATTTGCAAAGAACGCTCTGAAAGCTTCATTATAGACACTTCTAAACTTTTTAAGAATTATTATGATTTTAAAAGCTGTTGTTTCTTCTCGACTCACTCAAAGGGGCTTTATGGAGAATTCCTGAATTGTGTAGAAAGATTAAAAAATTGATTGCTCTTGATTTGTTTCCCCTTTCCACCCATCTCATCATTTCGAACCCAGAGCTTTGGTAACAGTTGGAATTAATAAAGTTTACTTAAAGTAACCTAACAACTTGAAACAATTTCATACAATTTTATTCTTAACTTCTAGCTCTTACACAAATTTGGTTGTAAGGGAAAGCATCCTGAGAGAGACACAGAAATGTAGTGGATATAGTAAAAAAAATAGTATACGGGAAAGGTGGGCTAAAAAGGGCTCGTTTAGTTACGTACTAACTTCTTTTTTTCAGTATTTTGAGCTTTCAGTCACCGTGACACCGAGGCCTCTTTTTAAAAAAAATATTTCCCAAAGTTTTTTCCTTCCATGCGAAATCCGTGGACAAAGTTAGTTTCTGACTTTATTGCACCAAATTCAACCATTGGAAGTCACTCCGCATGTCTGCTGTTTTCGCAAGAAACACAAATGGTAGATTTATTTCGAAAAACAGGAGAAAAGTTGATTTTGATATCAAAGAATATTTTTAATTTCTTTCAAAATACTTTAAGACTAAGCTTTTTTAATTAAATTTCATTCGGCTCAGCATTTAACGTCATAACATTGGATAACTCGCACACAAAACAATCCCAAAAATTCTTTTAAACCTTTGCAAATTAAGCTTTCAAAGAAAATAAACACAAGTTTTACTTACAAACACTTCAAAAATTAACAAAACTTAATAAAAATAGAAATTAAAAAAAAAAATCAATTCCAAACACTAGTACAAAAATACTGCAATATTCATAAGAGATGTGAAACAAAAAAATATTCATAACATACATTTATTTGAGAACTGTCACGGTCGAAAATCTCCCCATAAAGGCTTTATATGCCCCACCACCCCCCCCCCCCCACCCCTCCAGACTCCAGAACTGTAATTGAGGAGCAACGTAAAAGAGAGAGAGTTTAATTTGCGACTGGTTTCTTTTTGTGTAATTAATTTCTTTCTTTTCTTTCGATTCTATTCTCACGCACTGCAGATGACCCTTGGTCAAGGAGGAGATCCACCCTTGACAGCAAATTCGCTTCATCGTCAGAATTCGATACGCTGACTAGTGACGTTGATGGACTTCGCGATTTTGCCTTCGATCTCACTTCGTTATCGTAACCGTTTTCGAACGTAAGTGTTCCTTTACTAACACTGGAACATAATACGAAAAAGAATTTGGATTAAAATTGTGCTCTCCATAAAATGAAACCTTTGACCAGCTCCATGACCCCTTGGGTGGGAGAAGTGAAGACAAAGCCTCAATTGATAGTCTTTTAAAAATATAACATTTTCTGAAATAAAATGTCAAAATATTTATGAAAATGCAGTACTGTATGTTCTGCCGTTGTATTACTGTTCGTACACAAACGTAGTTATTACTTTTATGAAAATTTAATGTTTTAAGCCAAATGCTTATTAATTGGCTTGGTAAAAAGTGCAAGCGTAGTAATGTATATGATGACCGAGTCTGAAGTAAGGGGTTAAACGTGTTCGAATTAATGAGGTTGAACTGTAATAACAATAAAAATAAAAGCTAAAATATTATTTAGAGCACCAAGATCTAACTATGAAATCATGAAAACGATAAAAAAAAAGTAAAAAATAAAGATAATTTTGATATAGTCCTAACAAAGCAGATTAACGGTCGGTGCTCCTCGAATCGGGTGACACACTATGTAATACCCAAAATGGATTTATGATGGATTATTTTTAAATGGAGCACAGGAGGAAAATTTTTGCTTAGTGAACTGTCTATTGGGGGATAATTTTAACCTCATACATTTTCCCGTAAATTGTGTTATGTTTAATCTGTTAAATGCTTAGATATTTACAATATTACCCATACCATGCTTCAGCCAACGAAAAAAAAATCCTTTTATTATATGCATTTTCAATTCCGCTAAAAAGTCAATTCTAAAAAAAATCACAAAACAGATCTATATAGCAAAAACAAAACTTTTGGAAATCTGTACCGAGAATAGTTTTCCTATTCGAAATTTCGATAGCAAAAAGTCTTTAAAGGGGAAAAAAAACATTGGTAATAAAAGCAGAACTTAAAAAAAAGAAAACATTTCTATCTCATCATAAAAGTAGAGCGTGAAGCTGTTCATAAAAGATGTCACACTTTAAGGGGGTCCGTTATATTGAGTGTTTGTGATAAGAGGGAGAGTGGAGGTTCAAAAATATTCATAAAAAATGTGATGCCATTTAAAGACAGTCACTTTTCATAAAAGTTACAATTAAAATTAAAAAAAAAATGCTCCCTTGACTAAATAATTCTACCAGTTTCTTGCATTATTGAAACCACTCCATTTTTTTTTAAAGCAAAAGAGAAATAACAAGTAATCAGATCTATTTTAACGCTTCTACAAGCATATATCACACATTGAAAATTAGAAGTTTATTTCTCGAATTAAAATCCACTTCAAAACTTTTGTCAAGTGTATTTTCAAGCTTTGTTTCTCAAAGAAAAATGGAGGAAAAAGAGATTAGAATTTTTGACTTTTACATGTCTGTTATTGTTCTTTCTGTTCGCATTTCTTTAGAAAGCTAATAGACAAACGGTTTAAAAGCTAAAAATCAAAATTGTACACATTCCTTATTTCCCTGTCATGTTCCCATTTCAATATTAATTTTTTTTCACCAATTTAATTACTATTATGATCTTTATAGCTGTCGAATGTTTCACACAACCAAAATCAGATTTCACATCTTTAAAAAACGTTACGAAGCTTTTACACGCGTTTAAAAAGAGGTAGTAATATCTCTTCAAACAACTATAATGAATAGTAAATACATTTTCGTTAATCGGTTTTTTTATCCTCATTTTTAATGTAAAAATTGAAACAACCCTCTCCAATATTCCGATAAATATAACAACTTTCCTCAAGGGTGCCATTTTGAATAGTCTCCTCCAAATTATACCCTTCTTTCATTTCCAGTTTTAAAATGCAGTCACTGAGTCATTAACCCCACAGTTCTCAGAACGCCCTTGGAATTTATTTAAGAACGCGTTTTCCTGTGTTGCAAAAATATTCATAATCCGCGTCCATATCACCTAGTTCCGTTTGAACTTCCGCAAACAGCGTTTTAAATATCATGGCCACTTCCGAAATTCAATCATTAACTTCGCATCTTAAAATATCCTTTCTTTCGTTGCAGCTCATAGAAGAGAAAGAAAAAGATCGGAAAAAGTGAAGTCCGGCTCTTTGTGTGATTTAACCAAAGATGGCGTTCAAGGAAAATATATATTTTATTTCTAAAAGTTAATTTGGAAAAACATATTTCGAGAGAATTGCAGCAGCATTCGTGTCCGTCATTGTAAAAATGGTGTAGCTCCATATTTTAAGAATGCATATTTGTTGGCGAAAGTTATATCTTTTGGTCACTTTTCCAAAGATAAATATCTAATGTCAAATAGTAGCTGAACACTGGTAATTTTTTTCCTACGGAAATATTCGAAAAGGGCTTTATTTATAAGGCATAGTGAAATCATTTACAAGGAGGGGGTAATTCACTTTTTCAATAAGCAAACATTTGCGAACCGCCCTCCAGAAAATAAATAAATTTCGATGAAATGGTGCTTATGAATGCGCTATCAAATTAAAAAGCATAGCTTCTATTAGTTTTCAACCCAGCTTTGTTTAAGAACATTTTGTTAAAACAACTTTTAATTAAAATAATGTGTTATTTAAAAATAACTCTAAGTACTTGCAGTTTTTTGCATCCGTAAAACGTAAGTACATTAAAATATTTTTATTAATGGAAACCAATCAGAAAAAAAAAAAATCCTTATTTTCTTCCTAACAAAAGAAAAGAATGTCATGCCCATTACGAAACTTTCTCCATATCCTGGATATGAATGTTTTATCTTTTAAAGTGATAGAAGGGCGCCACTTTCTCAGAGCAATTGGAGCCAGAAACTAATCAGTATCTGCTTTTGTTAAAGTCCTCCTGCATATCTATTTTTTTTTTTTTTTATTCTTACATTCCTTTTTAAGAACAGAGCAATGAGGCTTAAATAGAAACACAATTTATGTCGTCACTCCTATTAAAGCTATAGGTGTCAAAAATTAATCAGTACTTGTTTCCATTCATGTCCACCTGTGCATCAATATTTGCTTAAATTCTTCTTTTTCCCAATTTCTATACATTTTTATGCTCATCGAAATGATCGAATTTCTCACATTTTTACTATTTTTAATTAATTTATTTCGTATTTTTCTACTTTGTTTATTTATTGGCAACAGTGAGCATTGCTTAGTCGTTTTGAACAAGTCTCATCTGATTATAAATTGTAATTAAAGTAAGCTCCTACTAATTATAAAAAATAATGAAAGAAAAAGGGCATGGATTTTTTTCTTTTTTTTTTTTTCTTTTGTGATGATGAATGATTTTGTGTCAATGAAGTACTATTAGACGACAAATCGTAACAATTACTTTTTGCAGGTAACGAAACTCTTGCAAAGCAGATTTGTAATATGTCAACTAATACAACGGTTGTAGCAAAATATTACACAAAATGTTCTTCTCTTCAAAAAAAAATAATAATAATAATAAATAAATAAATTGCTCAATTCGAGGGACAGAAGTGACTAGATCAATAAGTAGCCTTCATCATGTGGAACAGAAAGATCATCATTGTAAGAAAACTTCAAAAAGATGAATAAAGGAATATTAATCCAAGTTAACATTGTGAAAAGAATAAAACTGACCAACTAACGGCAGAAAAAATCTGAATAATTTAAATATTATCGTTTACTTATTTAATTCTGCCTTAATTTAGGATGCATCGGTGGAGTAGAACCAAAAGAATCACAGACCAAGAACTATCCCGTCGCATACGCGTTATAGAAGTGCTTATTTAAACATTCACAATATGCGCTAATCGTCATTCATAATCGTCCAAATTTAATTTTGCGAGCACATTACCATCGAAAGCAGACTGAGATTTATATAGCACATTAAGCTACTTATTATTCCTATTTTAAATATCTCACATTTTTACATGAGAGCGTGAGAAATAGATAATTTAATACTTTGTTCCGCTAATTCTTAACTTTCTCTTATACTTTAACGATCACCAAACCGCAGTCATCAACCTACCATCGCACGTAAACGTTAGACGTGATCAAAATCAAATCAAAATTTTAAAAGAAAGTCAGAAATTCATTTCGAACCATCCGGCATGGTCCGTGCTCATCAACTTTCCCACAGAAAGCAGCGGCGCGTGAAAATCAAGAGGATCGGTCTTCTTTCCAAAGAGGAGTATACAAGTCCGGACACGGGCGATTTCATGGCCGGATGATTCCATGCAGCCCCTTTTTTATGTCCCAAATCGACAGCGATACCCTATCTCTCTCTTTTTGCCGAAGGACGCGAAAGTCACGTTTAGTTTTGCAGAAGACTCGATCCGTCGCGAAAGCGGAAATGGAAAATATATTTATAGAATCCTAGCAGAGGATACATTGTAGCTCAAATTTCGCAGAAACGGAGATTCGTGGAAAAGATACATTTTTAACATATATAGATCGATAAATGCGACTCGACGCGATTGTAATCATGGAGTTCCAGTTTGTCCAAGGATTACGTGGAATGCTGGCCCAAAACTTTCACAGTTCCGCTGCCACTTAACAACAAACATCGGAAAATATCGCAACTGTTCACAGAAGAATTCGTACAAACAACTCTTCCTTTTTGTGTTTAGAACTGTAATTCCCAAAGTATTGTCCGATCTTAAAAACCGCGCCCAGCACCGTTGAAAGATTCTATTTTAAAGAGAAGTGACGGCTTGATTTAGAAAATTCACCATAGCTGCATAATTGCTCAGACCGATATCATTTTATATTCCTAAAACTGATAAAGAAAAGGAACAAATTGAAGGAAAAATATTCACACAAACACATCAAATAAATGAGTCCAACGAAAAACGAAACAAATGAAAACCAAAATCTCCTTACATTCCTTTACCTTGTCACTATCACCCCTATTTTGATAAAATCAGTAAAGACCTGTGGAAATTCGACGAAAATCGCCGGATAAAATATCAAACAGTATGCACTGAAGTCCATAAGAGGGCAATTTCATCTTTGAAACTTTTACATCAGATTAAGTTTTAAAAACTTCGAACAAAAAACAGGGTGCCTATAAACATGCTCGGGGTTCTGGCTTTAATTATCATAAAAAGTCCCCATTAAATGCAAGCTCTTTTTTTTTTTACATCAAACGCAACCTAATAAAATTTTGTACTTATATGTCTCCATTAACTTTAAATTAATTGATTTATCATCTCATTTATTCTAAATTTTACTTCTCGTGAAAAATTTCAATGCACATCGTCGCTACTATCTTACATTTTATTAGAAAATTTCTTATCCCTAATCTATATTATACGAATCTTTACATCTCCTAAGGTAATAAAAATCTTGAAACATTTTCTTAGGTTATTTGAGCACCGTAGTGAATCCACTTTTGCAAATTGCTTCATTCAGTCGGTAAAAAAATAATGTATTTTATCGAGTTGATCAAGATGCGTCGAAATCTCTAGAACCTCACTTTTACAGAAAATGTACGTAAATTTGCATCAGGATGATGTACTATTTTTAGTATTCCTTATCGTCAAACTTTTGACAACAAACTAAGCGTGACAGAAACTGTGCATTGATTCTGTTCAGATTTCAGGTTTGAGTGGATTACTAAATCGTCGTTACATATAACTAAAGAAAAATTGCTCACAATTTTTAGTGTATTGATGGTAACAAAAATTAAGTAATCGTACTTGTTAAAATCAAACAATAGGCGGTTTGTCTGACAAATTTTCTGCTTGGACGTTATCTCGAAGGACGTTTTGATTTTTTGTACTATCTGTTCAATTTTCCATTGATGAAAAAGATAGCTAATTTATGGAAATAGTATGATTGAAGTTTAAGTGTTTCTTGTGCCTGAAGGCAGAAGAATTCTAAAGGAGAAGCAGGACCACCTTTGGTTGTTTGTCATAATAATTTAATGTTTGTCAATTGTTACTTTATAGTACTTTATTAGTTTCGTAAAGCTCTTGGAACACACAATATTATCTTGCGTGTAGTTGTTTGTGGAGTCTTTCACTCATTAAGATTTCAGGTATTTAAGCTATGTCGGATAATCTTGCACCTCTTAACATGTTTTGATTCATTTTACTTTAAGCTGCTCTCTTTTGGCATTATGGCATGGTTAAGAAATAAGTTTTCTGCTCTTTATTTTACAAAGAAAAAAAATCAGCACACAACATCTAGCACAAAGCCCATGTCATTAATTTGAATTTTAACATCTTGAGCTCAAATTATGTTTTTCGCAATCAGTACTGTGATAAGACATACCCGAACTTCTTATTTCAACAAATGGTACGATAAACATAATTGCGAAAAATGTCATTCGAATAAAAGACATCAAAATTAAAATACATGCCAGGGGCTGTATTCTGCCTTTACAGAGGAATGTTTGAAGTTGAGAGGGTTGATACATAACGTAACGAGGAAGCCGGTGGATCTCAAAAAGGATAGAACATCAACTATGGTCAAATGAAAATAATAAGCAATCGTGATTACTCAAAAGGTTGGCAAAACTGTAAGCAGTTAATTACATCATTCAATAGTTCTGTCATTATACAGTTTAGAGCTATTTTTAAATTTGCTGAAATTGCTCTTCCTGCAACTTAATATTACATGTAACATAATAAAAGACAGAAATTGTGTAGGGAATGACGTACACAGCGGGAGTCTTAACCCTTGGAATTTACTTTTTCTGTTTTAAAGTTACACTACACATATTAAAATACTTCATTTTGCATCCCATTTCTGACGTGATTCAAAGATACCCTAAATAATTTTGCAGCAGGATAACTTTTAACCAGACAAATTATCCATTTTAAATGGATTAAATATTTAGTATTTCTTATTTTCGGTAACAATGCAATACTTTAGGACTAGGAGTTTTTCCTCCGTTTTATAACAACAATTACACTAAGACTACTAAAATAATCGTACAGCAGTTAAAAGTAGAGAAAGTGACCATGGTAATGTGTTACTTTAGAGGCTTAAGACATTCTTGAAATTTTAAAGCTTTCATCTAAAGATTTTTTTTTTTTTCTTCACCTGTTATCTATTTTCTACTGACCTCTAACTTTCTTCCTACCTGATTCCGGGGCAGCTCTTTTGTCCTCATTATAATGGGTATTTTGGGGAATATTGTCCCAATTTTAATGTGGATTTTGAATCACTGTTGTCCCTATTTTAATGTTGAACATGATTTACAATAATTAGTTTATGCTTCCAACCCGAATGTAAATGAGATTCATATTTTCATTTGAAGGTAAAACTTTTATCAGAAACAGTGTTATAATCCTAAGAGTAATTTCAATGCAGAATAAAATTATGTTGAAAGTGTCAAGTGAAGAAATTTTTAATAAACGTTATTCACTAATGGCTTTCGTTGAAGTGTTTTGATATTTAATACACGCAATGTATGCCAAAACTGGACGTGCTGATATCGGGGGGGGGGCTTGCCCCCCTCTACTCCTTTTATGGGCAACCATGAGGGTGACTCAAAGTTTCCCAGAATGACTATTCCTTTTGCCTTTTTAATGCGAGACTTTCCGCGAATTTGAGTATGCATCAAGTCTCTCATGATTTTATTGAAATAAGAGCGTTAGTGATAAAAGAGGTAACGCATGTGAGAGAATCATTATTTTACTCTTCGTATTTATTTATTGATTCGTGTATTTATTTTTAATCGGGACTCATTTGTCAGACGAGTTGGTTTGGGTTGCTTTTTTTTAATTTATTTATTTAAATTTATTCGTTTTCCTTATCGGATCTCGGAAAATACTATCGGACAAAGCAGAAATACTGCCGTGGCGTATTTCCTTGATCTAACTGTCACCCTCTTTTTAAAATAGAACCGTTCAACAGTGCCAATCGCTTCTTTCGAGAATGGAAAGAACTCGCTTTTGCAATAAAAACGAGAAGCATGGGAGTGTTCAAAAAAGCGCAAATCAAACATCTATTAACTCTCCATTGCCATTCACAACTTTCCGAGCGGAATTTACGACAGTACCGGGAATAAAGAAGAAAGACCAGAACTCCAGCTTTACACCAATCCCAATATTTAGTGTTTAAAGAGCAGTTTAAAGTGCGAAGTGCCGTTAAAAATAAGTGGGCAGTTGTATCAACAGAAAAAGGCCGGATGGTGGTGCAGGAACGGGCTTTATAAATAGTGTATGGGGCATTTCCACGGAACGCCAAACAGGATGTTGGGTCTTCGGGGATGATATGTCACTCGGAATTCTTTCTTATCCACAACGGCCGCCGCAGACGAGAAAGAGAGAGAGAGAGAGAAGAGGAGGAGGAGGAGGAGGAACCGCATTCAAGGTCGCCAAACGCAGACCGGTAGCATTTTTTCCTTCCTAAAAGGCGCGCACAAATTAGAACTGCATCCTTGAATGGGTGCTAAAAACAGGGATTCCGGCCCTGCCGTGAAGTGCATCCAAGAGAATTAATGATGCGCAACTGTATCAATATAAGTTAGTTTCTCTGCTCCCTCTCTATCTTCTTTCGTTGTTTCTTTAACCCGAGACGAAAACTACCCAATTGTCAAAACATATACATCATTAAAATAGCGCAAGCTGGCAAAAAAAATTGCAGACTCGCATTCTGCCTTCTTCACTTAAAAAGCAGTAGGTACCCCCATTTTTTGTAAATTTGTAGTAAACTTACTTGCAAGGTTAAGAATGATGATATATCGTCGCTTTGGAAGAATAACGCTGCAACTCAAAAAAGCCCATTTTTCAGGAGAGCAGTTTTTAACTTTTCAGAAACTTCTATCGCGCTTGTGCTCAAAACTATTGCGACTATTTTAATGAAACTAGCATTAAAAAAACCGCATTTTAATTTTTTTTCTAATGTAGCATGATTGACTTCAATGGCATTTTAACTAATGACGTAATTTTAAAAAGAGTGAAGGTAGTTTGAGTTACATCAGTGTTCTCCAAAACTTGCTCCCTAGCGGATATTTTTGACACTTTTGAGTTGTAACCTTGTTCATCATAAAAAGCGATTTTTTCTGAACAAAATGATATAAAAATGTCATTCGATTTTTTTTTTTTTTGAGTTGCATCGCTATTCTTCCAAAGCGACGATATGTAGTCTTACAAAGCTGGAAAGCGGTATGATGGTGTATTGCATATATTCAGGGCCGTCCCAAGAGACGATGACGTACAGGGCGACTATTTTCAAGTGCCCCCCCCCCCCCCCCATCAACACACACACATACACTCAAAACTCAGGGAAATCAATCTGGTTTCAAGAACTTCAGAACACAGTAAGTATCCGATTAAAGTCAGCAAACTCGCTAACAAATATAGTGAGTGTATAATGAATGGGAAAATAATGATTTTTGTATTTTGATAGTTGCAAAATTGAATATGTAATCTCCGTGTGTCAGGAATTCAATCTAATGTGCTAGGATTGTACCTATATTTTAGAAAAAGAGTGACCTTCATAAAATGAAAAAAAAATTGAAGTATAATGAAGCAGAACCCCCGTTTGAGGCGGCCTCTTATATCTTAGCACCCGGGGCCTTGCATAGATTGCAATATATCCAGATGATCCTTTTTAGAGGGGCGTATGACTAATGCCTTAATGGGGTGGGGGCGGAAGCGGTTGACTATTACCATTTTTAAAAAGTTATTCGATGTTTAAAAACGGAAGCTTTTTTTTTTTTTTTTGAAAAATTGTAGATGGATGGTATTAGAAGAGTTTAATTGAAATTTACAAGTGTTTCGAGTACAGAGTATGAAAAAGTTAAATGACAAAAAAAAAAGATGAAGAATTTCTACCAAGATTCTGGATCCATTATCGAATTCAAATATTTTAACGTTTGATTCGGTTGAGAACTCAGAAACTATTTTCAGTAATTATTTATGTCCTCAATTGAGTGAGATTTGATTCTCTTCAATTTAAGGAGAATAATTATTACCAGAACTGGAACTGCAAATAAATTTATAAGATAACGGATCAGTTAGTTGATTAAGCTCCTTATAATTCGCGCACAACTATATGTTTGCTGGTTCTCCTGCGAAAATTTTATTCTTAAAACACAATTTTTGAAGATATTTTGTGGTAAAAGGAGAAAAGATGAGTAGAAGCTCTTCTGCAAAGATGTTTCGAAATTGAACCCTTAACAAAGTAATTTCTGTTCATCCTTGGTGACGTAAAGGTAACAAATGGAATTCGGGAACTCTCAACAATCACTTTTTGACATTGCAGCAACGAAATAACGAATTTGGAGGATCTACCCATGCAGTGGCGTAACCAAAATTTAATTTGGGGGGGGGGGGGGCACATATAGCTGTTATGTGGAAAGAAGCAATTTTTAGATCTACCACTTGGTGAACACTAACCAAATACTGTATTTCATCTTAATTCTTCGATTCAAACTTTTGGTGTCTACCCCATTTCGCCTTGGGAAATTTCGCATAGATTTGTAATGAGTGTGTACCCCAGTGGGTTGGGTCAGGTTTGGTTTTTTATGAAATAAAAAAATTACAAAAAACTAAATACCATTTCAGAGAACAAAAATTCACTCTAGCTAGATTCTATGAAATATGTATGGCAAATACATCCGAGGTCCGAAGAAAATCGAATTAAAATTCCAATTCTATCTTACTTTTATTAGAGATTACTATTAGGGTCCAAAACTATCTTTTAGACTAGGGAGGCACCGATAAGCAAATTGGCCGATTACCGATTAATCGGCTGAGCCGATTAATGATAAGGATAATTGTTTTTCTACTACCAATTTTACCATCACTGTTTTTTCATCTCTTATACAATTCCAAGTTTAGAAATAGTAAGTAATTTATTTCTGGGAGATTTTTTTTTTCCATTTTCCTAGTTTTCACATAATAATATCAATATTTTATCAAATTTCTTAGAACCAATTTTTATATTAGTGTCAATAATATTATTAAGACATTGTTAGTTAGGTTAATTGGAAATAAAAATTTATATAAAAAGGAGGGGAGGAGGAGTGTGTGGTGAACACTCCAATTTAGGAGTGCTTTTAATTTATATATTTTAGTAATTAGTAGCAATTTAATTCAATACTTTTATTCTTTGAAAAATAAATTATCTGCAATCACTGTGCTAAGTAGAAAACTATCGCCACATGAAAAATGTTGCATCATTGTCTATGTATATTTATTCAAAAAGTAGGAGAATTAATTAAAAAAAAACTTTCTATCAACTGTGAAGATTTATTTTCTGTTAATAAAATTATTCATCATAGTTTCCTAGTGAAAGTATACTTTAAAAAATAATATCTGAAAAATATTTTTTAGCCGATTAATCGGCCCGATTTTGCCGATTATTACTAATCGGCAAAGTGGCCGATTATGATCGATTAATCGGTGCATACCTACTTTAGACCCAGTTAACCCTACATTTTTTCTTTCACGTTTTCACGACCGTAAAAACAGGAAACTTTTACTTAGGAATATGTAAAAAAAGTATCTAATGTAACAATATTTGATGATTTTAATAAAGTATTTCCATCCAAAAAAAAATATATATATATATATCTCTCTCAACTACTTAGCTTTTTTCCCTCTTCATCTCAAATGAAGTTTGATTTTCTTCGCTGCTATTTAAAATTAAAAAAAATAGAGTGTAACTCAGACCCGCCATTTAGAGGTGGGCGTCAACCGACCCCATAAATAACTTTGAGAAATTCATGTATTTACGAATAAGTCGGTGTGTTTTTTTTTCTGATAATTTGCATTAAACTTATATCGTTTGATCACCCTCCTCCCATTCCTGAAAAAATTCGAAATGACTGGCATGACTGCCCAAATTTCGCTAAAAGATATCCCTACATTTTGAAAATTGCACTCTTAAAAACCAAATTACTTGATGTTATGATCAGTATACATAAAAAGAAATCTGCACGCATTGAAAATCGTGCGGTTAAAAACTAATTAACTTTATGTTGCGATTACGGACAACTAACACTGAAGTAAAATGAAATTAGTACTTGTTGAAAATTATATATGATTTGAAGATAATTGAAAGAAATCAATACGTGTTGAAAATTTTAAGCTTTCAACGGAGTAAGTCACAAACTGCAAAGGTGTAGTTAAACTAAATGCAAATCAAAGAAAGAAAAGAACAATCAAATCTTCTGCAGGTGAGAAGAGGGGGAGAGAACGCCTTCGGAGAAGCAGACAGTTCTTGGAAGCGGGAACAAGAGATCCTTTCTCTAAAGCAGTAGCCGGAGGGCTGCCCATTAACCTAGATGGCCGCCGCCCAAGGACAGCGCCGCTGAGCGGAAGTCGTGAGACAGACAGACAGACACACCTGGCCAAAGGTCGACGCGCCACTGTTTCCTGATAGAACAAAAAAAGGAAGAACAGTGGAGGAGAGGAGAGACCGATTCTCTTCTCTCTCTCGGGATTGCTGGTGGCCAGACGTTGATGGATGTGGAAGGAGCAATCCTGCTGGACTGGAGGTGAAATGGAGAATCCGAAAGAAAGAAAAGGTGGTCTTGAGGATTCTTTGTATGGACAAGGCTTTTCGGTTTGTTCTCTGTCTGAGAATAGCGTTTGGTAGTTTAGGGATTCGATTAATTTACAACTGTTGTGCTTCTCATAAAGGGTGATTTATAAGCTTGAGGATCGGCATGTTCAAGGCGAGGGCTATATTTAGCTGGTAAAAAATCATCAGGGTTTTTTCCCCAATAATTTATTTAATGTGAAACTGTAAGATAATGGTTTTCAAAACATCGCTTCTATAAAGTGTTATTTCTCACATCGGGTCGAAACTTTTCATTTAAAATTTTAGGTAATAAATTTTCGAATGAAACGATATAATTGATGGCTTGATTTTTTTTTTCTTTTGAACATGCAAAGATTGGGATGGATAAGGGAAAGCAACTTAGTATAAAATAAGGCAATACAGGTTTGAAGCAAAAAGCAATTATAATTCCCAAGGCCTTCGGGGGGGGGGGGGCTAGAGGTTGTACCTCTGTAATATTGACAAAATTAAAAAGTAGTTCAGCAAATCTAGTTTTTGAAGCCCAGCGGAGCAGTAACGCGTCGCGTTTCAAAGCAGCAGACGCGAGTTCGATTCCCAGGCTGAACACGATCAACTCAGCCTTTTATCCCTTCAATGAATCATTAAATTGAGTATGAAGCGTGCTTAAAAACTAAACCGTGGGTGTTCCGCGTTCGGTTGACCACTTTAACGGAACATCTGCCTTGGAGCCCTCGATCATAAAAAACGAGCTGGGCATAGTTTTGTCGGCCTTGGCTCCCATGGGCTGTTGTGCCGCTGACTTTAGTTGTAAATATATCCTTTAAAGTTATCTTTTAAGCTAATTAGCTTCTTAAGTAAGGCGTTCATTACTTGATAATCATTGTTGCTTTTTTACTCTTTTTATGCTTTTTGCATACTTTCTAAAATTATCATTACTGTTTTTATTTATTTAGTTCATTTATTTATTTCATTTTATTGAACTTTATTAATTTATTTTTTCTTTTGTAAACTAACTTAACTTTGAAGTTAATATAAAACAGCGCAGCTAAAAAAACAAGTGGAGCAAAGTTCAGAGAATCCAAAATGCTAGCCGCTATCCATCATACTAGCGGATTACTTTTTAAAGTCCATTGAAAATGCCTCCACAATATGCAGATTGTTTTACGACTGTTACAGAAAGTTTTTGAATGTTTATAACATGACAAAGGCGACGGATTTTTCCATGAAGAATATTCATTAGACTCAGTTGAGAATGTCGCAAAATTTTCAATAGCTCTAGTCGGCAAAGAACTGCTAGTTAAATGTTTTTGTTAAACTTCTTGTAGAAGTTATGAGGGTTGTTTTAGTGCTTGACTGTGCATAGAAATCGTGCATAAAATTAATGAAGAAAATCTATGAGGATTAAGTAATACTTATTTAATATTCATATGCAAATATTGCAATTATCATAGCTCAAAAGACATCTCAGTATAGTATGAAACCTGATTTCATGCCCGTGATGGTCTGTTAATCAAACTCAAAGGTTCTGGGAAAATGATAGTTCATTCCACGACTTCCTCTGTTTCCACAATCAGTTAATCCACCTCTGATTACGTGCGTTTAATCCCTAATCGAATGCTTCAGAGTAAAAACGTGTTCGCAATTACAAAACAACTCAACTAATTAACGCAAACGATTAAGATCCTCGCCCATAAAGATTCGACAACCACGTATCTCTTCCATCAATAACTGCCGCTCAAAAATCACCTCATGGATCTATGGAACCAATCTCTCAAATATATTCCTTTTCCTCGCACGCTCTTCATGGCATTAAATCAGCGGAAGTTCTTGTTCAAGAATGTGTTCCATGGAACTTTTTTTTTTCTCAACCGAACGTTCGGAGATGAGTCGGCTCAGTCGAAGCGTGCTTCCGTTATAACAGTTTTCACGGGCACTTAGTAGTCATTAACAAATAGCCAACGATATTTATGAAAGGATGTAATCACAACCGTACCTTTTGGCGGTGATGTTCCTGTAATTCGATGACGCAACACTCCCGTCGCATTCACCGGCGAATAGAAATTGATTTATCTCTGATTAGTCTTTAAATGTGGAAGAATCAACGGATGTAGGGAAAGAATGTTTTAACATCAAATCAAAAAAAAAAAAAAAAACAGAAAAGAACTAGCTGTCGTGGCCGTCACGAAACTTTCTTCTATATCTATCATATGAATTCCAGTTACAAAATAAAATACGTACTCGCCCGAATAATTGGAAACAGCTCCAATTTCCCAATTATCGTAATAATCCTGCAAATGCAGAATCAATGAGTGAAATCGGTAATCATTGCAAAAGCCTTGTTTAGATTAATTGCAAACATTTTTTTTGTTAGTAAAAAGAAATTGGCAACAGTTGAAAATTTCAAATCATTGAAAGTTTTCAGCTGTTTTGATAATTAAATAGCGTGAAAGCGATTTCTTAATGAATTAATTTTTCGCATTGCTGACTAAGCGCAAAAATCACCCCACCCTCCCCCTGGGGCGATTGGCGCCAAAATTTAATCGATGCTTGCTTCCATATTGGGTTAGTGTTATTCCAAATTTCATTCAAATCGCAGCAATATTTCCCGAGATACACGAGGTGCAATGACAAAATAAGCACTTTTGATTGCTCCACCCCCATTTGAGATATTGACACACAAATTGAATCAGCACCTGTACTCAATAGGGTCTACCTATGGACCAATTTTCGTTTGATTCCGCCGGTTACTTCCTGAGATATAGCAGTCACCCTCGTGCAGAACACGTGCGATTGCTCCACCCCCCTTCGAGATATTGACAAACAAATTGAATCAGCACCTGTACTCAGTAGGGTCTACCTATGGACCAATTTTCGTTTGATTCCGCCGGTTACTTCCTGAGATATAGCAATCACCCCCGCGCAGAACACGTGCGATTGCTCCACCCCCCTTGGAGGAATTCGCTAAAAAAAGTCAGGTGCACCAGTTCACATGGTGGTACATATGTGCAAAAATTTTTGTTCGATTTCATTCAGTAGTTTTTGCTCTAGCGCGGCCACAAAAACTGGTCACACACATACAGACTCACACACAGACACACACACACACACACACACACACACACAGACAGACATTTTCCAAAAATGGTCGAAATGGACTCAGCGCACCTCAAAACGTGCAAATCCGTCAAAATTCGACATTCGAAAATTTTCACGAAACCAATACTTTCTTCTATATATTAGATATAGAAGAAAGTAAAAAACAGTAGAGGGTTACAAATTTATTTTTAACTACTAAAAATAAAATTCCTTCATTTAGCACTGTCAAAGCCACTCGATTTCGTACTGGAAGTAGAAAACATTAGATCTTAGAATTTAGAAGAGACTATGAAGAATTTTCCCGTTATTCAATGAATTTATAACGGTTTATGAAGCCAACATTTGTGAGAATAGAAGCTGCCGTGTAAGCACAACATCTGCGCTTTTTTGCAAGATAGTGATTTTTTTTAGTGGTTCTTTATAATATATTTTAGCTAAATGCAATGTTTTTCTCATTTTTGAAAGGAAAATACTGAAAAAATAGGCATCTGTATCAAGTATATGAAAGCGTAAATCAGCAATTTATCATTTTGAGTTTACCACCAGAACCAGGCATAACAAAAACCATCTTAAGATTAAAAAACAAAAACGGAACAATTAATTTTGCCACACTGTAGTAGAGATTAATTTACTGTGATAATTTTTATCTACAGTATGTTCGTATTAACTACGAACGTACTGGTACATAAAAGAATTATTAAATTTTTGTACTTACAAGCAGATTTATTTCTATTTTGCCAAGCACTTAAAATTAAAAAAAAAAATCTTAAATTTGAAATGGCCCATTAAAAAAAAAGCAATTAAAACAAATATTACCGCCAAATTCAAACACATAATTAACTTAAATAGTTATTCACAAATATCAATAATAACCTCTAACAATGAGGTCACTGTTCTTGAAAAGACTGTCTAAGACCAAAACAAAACCAGACGTAAAACCCACGCAAAAAAAATGAATTTTATATTCCCAGGTGGTGATTCCCCTACCGTGGCCTTGAATATTCATCCCCTACACCTGCCATTGAACCCCTAACGCGGTGGCACAGGTGAGTCATAATCCTCGGGAAGAATAATGTAATGCCTGTAACAAGTGGAGTTCCAAGAAAAAATTTACATTTTCATATTTATATTTCTCAATACAAGCGCCCTGGATCGAATGCAAGGTGAGTGTATTGAGAAATAAAAATGTACAAATGGAATGCATATATGCATTAATTGCTCATCTGAAATAACGCAAGCAATGGTAATTGAATCGTTTATTTCAGCAACCACCCAAGCGACAAAATTTCTAATTCTAAGAAAACATTTATATATTTAACTATTTAATAATTTAACTATTAATAACAATTATATAATTAAACTATTTAATAACAATTACAACAACATTTTCTGAAAGAATTATATCTAAATATGTATATTTTTCAGTTTAAAATATTGAAATCCTAAGCGATTTTTTCATTAATAATTATTTTTAAAAAAATTTCGAACTTTTAGTGTTTGTTGCTTAGGTGGTTTATGATATAAACGACTCAATTGGGGTATATTGTATCTTAGATGAAAAATACACTGTAAATAGCCGATTCGTGCGAATCGTTCGCAGTAATTCAAAATTCAAATTTTCAACGATAACATTTCAAAGCACAGGCACAAAGTGAATTGTTATTCTTTGCCAATTTAAAAGAAAATGAATGCCTTACTTTCGTAGTTTATGAAGTATTAAGGAAACAACGATAGAAAAAAAACACCTTCAAGAAACGTTAGTCATACTAAATTAAGATGATAAAGTAAACATTTTCTTTACCAGTTTTACTGCAGCAGTACAATTTCTATCGCAACGCTCTGTCCAACGCGCCACTGTAACTTAATTTTCGGATGCTATTCGTTGAACTAATGTGTAATAAAAAACAGAAAAAGAACGTTTTTCTGTTTTTCACTGCAACTTAATTTTCGGATGCTATTCGTTGAAATAATGTGTAATAAAAAACAGAAAAAGAACGTTTTTTTTTTTTTTTTGACAAAAAAAAAATTAGAACTTTTGTCTATTTTTGTCAGGGGCCAGATAACTTTTAAAAGGAGGGGTAAATCATGGAATCTGAAAAAGAAGTAAGGAATTTCACGTGGTAATAAAAAACCAGGCTAGAAAAATAATATATGGCATTTAACATGCAATAAAACCAGTGCTTTGAATTATGTCTGCCTTAAATTATAATCAAAAATATAGTGGTTTCTATGTAAGTGCCGCCAATTGGGAGAGGGAAGAGTTTTCACAACCAAGGGCTCTGGAATGCAAGGTAGATATTCCGTTTAGGTGATCAGATAAAAGTAGAACCACCAATGTTTAGTTCCTAAGCATGCTTTATCGACCCACGGAAGGGATGAACAGCTGAGTCGACCGTACTCACATCTTAGAAATCGAGCCCCGGGCTGAGACGTGGAAGTGCGAATGACACAACAGTTTGCTTCTGAACATATGTCACAATGTCTACAAAAAAAAAGTATCATTGGAATCGATTACTAAATTTAAAAATATGACAACTTCAGAAGCGCTTTTTTTTCCTTTATTTTTTGTTATTTCAGCTTAAAAAATGATCACTTTTCGATGTAAAATGAGTTGGCAGTCAATAACTACGAGCATTGACCCCCCCAGTGCAACGCATTCATTAGTTGATCTATGTAGAGTCACGTATATAAAAACTTACTTATTCATAGGGTTTAGCATTGTTCAAAGAAAAAACTATTTGTTCGAAGAGTTTGTTACTCGCAGTTTGTTACTTGTCGCAGAACTAATAAATTTATTCACTGAAAAATTCTTTGATGATTGAAATTTTTAAATTCATTCTACAAATAAAAATTTCCTCGTAGAATCAGTGCGATTATCAACAGTAAAAATTATTTAAATAAATTAATACCGTTTAAGCGAAGTCAGTTTCCTTGAATTTTATTGTATAAATGTTTGAAACACTCAATAATTCTGGTTCTTAAAATGCAAATAAATTCGAAAGCAATAGAATCTAAAAGAAACTGTTTTGCTATGATTTTTTGTTAAAAATTAAAGAAAAAAAAGCAAAAGGATAATTTCATTTATGTTTTAGTGCAATTCTATGGGTAACTAAGTGACATTTGAAAAGCAAAACCATAAGCATTTTGTCATATTCTAAAGCAAGACCCCCAAATGTGTATCGTTCTTTTTAATTCGAAAAAAAATTTTCATTTTTAGATTTGGAAAAAAAAATAAACCTCTGGTTTATTGTTCGTTTTAAACGTTATTTATTGGTGTAATTGAATTTTCAAAATTGATTTATAAAAATTAGTTTAAAACTTTGCAACTGAATAACATGTAAAGTTATTTTGGAAATTCTATTGTACCATCAAATTAAGCGTAAAAAGAACAATAAACCACGAAAAAAGATTTTTTAAATAATGTCTTTGGCGTCCAATCCGACAAACTGCTTATGATTTTGCTTCAAAAATGTCACTTAGATGGAATTACACTTTACTAAAATTGCATTACATTTGCTAACTTGTGCTTGTCTTATTGAACAAATTAGTTGTTTGTAACAATAATAGTAAAGAATATCGCATCCTAGCAGTTATTTCATCAATGTTCACATATTTAACTCCAGGGTTGAAGTTTCCGCTGTCTCCTGATAGCGATTTTTAAGTACCCTCTGTCAACTGAAATTTTTGTTCAACCGATGGTTGGTCCCGATCACCAGTAGAGCTGCGGAAAAATGACAGACTCCTCAAAATTTAAAACCTTCGAATCCGACTCCGATTCATTTTCTCCAGAATGAGTCCAGCTCCATGACAAAGACTCCGCATTAAGTCGGTCTTTGTTACTAAGTAAAGTCTTCGAATTAACAGACCTCGTTCCATGAAATAAAAGTTTCTTTAATTATTCTAATGTATCAAATTTAACGACTCCATTTCGAAGAATAAATGGAACCTACTTTCGCTTCAGAGAAAAGAAAAAAAAAAAAACGGTTAATTATGCCGAAATAAAGAAAACGCATTCGTAAAGAAGATCATGCGCTCAAAAAATACAAGGACACATGCATATTTTTTGCGGTTCACCCTTACTTTGGCGGGAATTTTTTTCTGTAAGGTTGAAATCTTTGTTAAGTTGCTCATTTAAGTGGGTCATTCCATATCATATTGACTATAAAAAAATGTTCTCAATCTAACGATCTCAGATTTATATGAAATATTCAGAAATATGATTTTTTGACACCTTAAATTTATATCAAATTTGTAAAAAAAAAAACTTAATTTTATTAGATAAGTTATTACTTTTAAAATTCCATTTCTTTTCTTTTTCCATTTTTCTTGACGTCAGTACTAAAAAATAGTTTTAAATATAGTTCAGCGTTTCCCCTTCCCCAACTTTTTTGGCTATAGTACCACTTAGTTGTACATCATGCTCAATTGTACCACTTCGTAAAGATAATAGTTCATTTCATGAAAATTGCTACAGTGAGTGTGTTTTTTTACACTCGCAGCACATCATATAAAGACAAATTGCATTGAAACACTTCTAAACGTCAGACCGGATTATAAGCTCACTGAAATTATGCACTCACTATGTATGTGTGTTTTTGTTCAAAATTTCATAACAAACAACTACTTAGTCATATTTTATTTACTGAAAATAGTTTTAATAAAAACAAGAAATTGATTTAAAAATACAATTAATTTATTCTCGTATTATGATCAAATATTTTTGTACAATTAATTTAGCAAAATCCAAGTGCTCGTTTCGCAGAATATTATTTTTTGAAATTTAAAAAAGTGCACTCTTAAAAAAGCAATATCGATTGTCCGATTTTCGATCATTTACTGTAAATATGTACACTTTCACTTTATATATTATTAAAATAACTCATATTAATAAAAAGAAAAAATGTTTCTTTAATCTATTCCTGTTTTTTTTCCCTTTTTTATGTCCGCCATTTTTAATTCGTTTTTGCATTTCACTAACTAATAAATCGCGTACCAGTACTACCATACCAATTGTACGCGTACATCAGGCGGGGATGCGCTACTCTAGTACTATGAGAGCTACGGAGTTGCATAACATTTCATTTTAGGTATTGTTTCACTTGGAGGACTTTGAGACCACGACATTTTTAACATCCCCCAGCCACCATTAATCAAGACGATGGATCTTTGATCGGCTGGGATCGAACCCGGGTCCCTTCGGTCACGAGTCCAACGCCTTACCGATCGGGCTACCACGGCCCCTGCCACCGTCTATACGAATATTTTTAAATAGTTAGGATACAGTGAGGTAATTTGATCTTCGCATCCTTTGTTTTTCCCATTTTCAAGTTGGAGTCATACCAAATAACGGACCTATAGCTGGATTGCTGAAGCGCTTTTCGCTACCAGTGTGAAGAGATACTCTGTGCTTTTATGAAGGTATTCGCTTGCAGGTTTGTTATGATTCTTCCGTCTGATGATACTAAATAAAGGATGAAACTGCAGCCTCTGGCTAGTGCAACCGACCTGTTCAGCATTGCTTTTTTAAATTTTAATATCCTAATACAGGAAAGTTATAACAAATTATGTGCGAATCAAAAAATACATTTTCTGTCTTTTTGACTTATTATGTAGCCACACAAAATGTACAACGTCATATAAGTGTAAATATAAGCAGATTTATAATTAAGTTGTCACCATGATAATCTCACAGTTACTTGCGAATAGTTCATATTTAATATCAAACTCAGTTTAAATCAAAAAGGAAATTTTAATTGAGTCATTTCGAATCAAAATACGTCAAGTCCAATTCTCAAAATCCCTAATTCCGTAGGCAGAACCATGAATCTAAAGGGGTTTTGACTTAAAACAATCACTCGACGCTCACTTTTTGATGAGATCTAGTGTATTTAGACCTATTTATTGCCTTTGAGCGATTGGTAAAGGCTATTTAAACTTTTTTTACATAAAATTATTTTCATAAAAAATGAACTCAACCGGTTTTGATTCTAATCGACTCAATTAACATAATAGATAAAGACACGCGAGAAAAGTTGACTATACATTATTTTTACCCTTTATGGAGTAGTGCCTTTAAAGTACGGGTTTTTTAGGAAGAGCTTCAGCCACTGAAATACGTACGTGATGTGATAGTATTTCAGCTGCTCCCGTTTTCAGCCACCGCAGCTGAATTTCTAGCTTTAGTTTCCAGGTGCAAATAGTAGTGTCCTTCGAAATAAAGAACCGATTATAATTGAAACCTCGAATTTTCTAGCCTCTTTAGGCGCTAGTTGCGTTGCCTTCAACGCAAATATATCAAAGTGCTATTTCTTGTACAGGTAGAAGTTTGAATTGAAACTGCCAAAGAAGATAAATGGGACATGTGGATAGGGTACATTATTTTTTTAAGGAGGTATTATAAAGCAGGACAAGATGCTATTGCTTTAAACTATTTAAATCTCATCAGACGCGGATCTAGAGAGGGGTCATGACAACCCCCCCTTAACCGGCCAAATATAGCAGAAAATTGCATTCTTCGGACTTATATTACGAAAAATTTCTACCCCCCCTTTTTGCACAAAAATTGAACTTTGACCCCCCCCTTTCCGAAAATGACCTCCTCCTTAACCAGAAGCTGGATCATAGGCGGACTTACGGGGGTGCCAGGGGGTGCGCCGCACCCCCAACATTTTAGCCGGACTTTACGAAAAAAATTAAATTAAAAATTTTTCCTCAAACAGCTAATTCGAATTTTTTTCCCTTGCTGAAATAAATAAATAAAAATGCGTAACTGGACAGAAATTTCTTGCTGAACGATTATTTCAAAACTCTCGATTATCCGAGGGGTTCTAAGGGAAAAATCCTTAGTTAATTTGATTATTGTAGAGCAAAAAATGTTCTTTAAAAATCCTAGTTTATTCTCACAGCTCTAACCAAGGGCGTGTTTAAGGGGGGGGAAAGGGGGGGGCAACCCCCCTCCCCCCGAAATCGAGAAAGAATTTTTCAAAAGTAGGTGTTCGGCTCGTGTTTGTTCAAAAAAAAAAAAAAAAACCAAGAAAAAAAGCTCACTCTCTAATAACATTGTTTTCAAATGTGTATCGAAGGGAGGGCCCCAGAGGGTCTTTCCTTCCTTTTTCCCTCCCCATTCGAAAAAAATTTGATTTTTTTAAAAATAAAGGAAGTTATTATTATTCCGTTTAAGTTTACTCTTAAATTTTTTTCCTTCTTTTAGCTTGAAATACATAAATAATTATTGCTAATAATAATTCGTTAGATGGCACCAGGCAATGGTGCAACCCAAGAGGGTCAGGGAGCCCTTGCGCTTTACTCAAGAGAAAAAAGAACGTGTCTTGGGAAAATGAAGATATTTCAATTAGAAAACGCACAGAAAAAATCTTAATCATTTTGAATAGAAATCTTTAAATGAAAAATATTCAACACATGTAGATTATTAGTCAGCAAATTACGCTTCTCTCTTTCTTCTCATTCCCCCTTTTTTTCTAGTCAGCCAGGAAAAAAGAGTCTTTAAAATAATGCTACACTCAATAAATTTAAAATAAAGTGTAATCATTCCTCCCCGGGAAGAAATTTAAAATAAAGTGCAATCATTTTCGGATTTAGTTTTTTCACAAATAATTTCCAAGTTTTCAGCTGAACAAAAGAAAAAAAAAATCGAAAAGAAGTAGAAGTTCAAGCCGGCCGAGCTAGAAGGGACACGTAATTTTTAATTTCTTTACCAGCTGTGAAATTAAAGAATAGAGTGCCTTCTCAGTGGCGGGTTTAGGGTAGGAAGTCGAGGCCCGTGTATCCGCCAAGCACGAATTCAAAGAAGGCTCATGAGCCACTTAAAGAGTCCAAAGAGATCTTAAAATTTCGCTTTTACAACGTGTAATTCAATTGCAGTTTCAAGACTTTAATTTTCAAAAATTTTCGGAAGCGAGTTCTTTTCCCGCTTCTTCTTCAATATCTTGGTCAAACATAGCCTCAAATGGCATTTTAGAGATTTAGAATTCAAACAGTTAAAGGTAGTTGATATCCCCCTCACTTTTCTACAGTCTTTAGCTCTAAAATGCGTTTTTAGAAAAGAGAGAGCTTCCGAATTACAGTCTCTGTTCCCAAAAATTTCCGGAAGAGTTTCTAAATCCTTTTATTATCCTAACTGTTGTCAGACAAAGCCTAAAAGCAGTTGTTCCTATCAAGAATCACGGTGTAAGCGGAACTATTTAATTATTTTTAAGGGGCGTTTTTAAAAGTTTTTGTTTTCTTCTTCTTTCACGTGTGGCTCTCGTTTTCAGAGGGATCTTCGTGGAATTCTTGGATAAGTTTTTGCTTTTGGGGGTAATGGGCACCTCTGCTAAAAGTAAAATTTTGAACCTTCAGTTTCAAAAAATAGAGCTTAAAATTGCATTCTTGAAGCTTCAATGCCGCAAAATTTCGGGGCACAGCGCCCGAATCCTGCCTCTTCTCTTGACGGTATTAAAGATAACCTAAATAAAAATGTTTTTAAAACACATTAATTTCGAAACATTTCGGGAGAGAGTCCTTGCTAACGCGACTACCAAAGATGGTCTAAAGTAAAGATGGCTTAAGGTTTCAATTTTGAAAATTTTCGGAGGGAGAGCCCTAACCACTTTTTGTGTCTTAACGTCTCCAAAGAGAACGCGAAATTGTGCATCTATGTATCGAAATTCTTTCAGGGGAGGGTCTTTGAACCTTTTACTTCCCAAAGATAACTTAAATGAGACTTCAGTTCAAAAAGAAAAAAAAAACGCATCTTCTTTTCTTTTACTCTATCATGAAGAAATATATCCTGAGTCATTACATAAATCAAAAAACTATATATTATTCAGTGGCCGTATTATAGAAAAATCGTATTCGCTGCAGTTGGGTATTCATTGGTACATTGTTAGTTTCTTTCACTTCGAAACAACCATAATGATGATTAAACTAAAAAAAAAAAAAACATTTTCTGAAAGAATGTCCCGGAGCCTTGTTTGACCTGTGGAATACCGCCCTCCCCCCCCCCGCAGGTAAAACCCCCAGGCCCCTCTATTCTGCACCCCCAGAATGAACAGCCTAAGTCCGCCTATGAGCTGGATCCGCCCTTGAATCTCATGCTTAGTCCAACGACAGGCCAGATCAGCCGAGTCGGAAACTAGGGGCCCAGCTCTTTGGGGGGCCCGGTTCAGAAGTAGAGTGGTATAAATTTTATAAGCTTTGTAGGAAATAGGGCACAGTGACCAGTTTGACAAGAGGCACGCCTTGGCTCTCGACGGCCCAGCAGGCTAACCTCAAAATTAGGAAAAATTCCTATTTTAAATAGGGATGTGGGCCCTTGGAACAGCTTGATGGAGGTTAAAAAAAAAAAAAACATGTGAAATAAATTTTACAAAATGAACGGCCTCAAAGGCAACTAAAAATATCAACTCAAACCAATAAAATTTTGCACACATACTAACAAAAAGGCAACTTTTCAGCACTAATGGAAATTTGATATCGAAAAAAAGTTTTCTTCGATGATTCCCCAATGTAAAAAAAGAATCACGTGTTTCCATAATTTTGTTTCTTAAATTATAAAGCTATCAAAATGAAATTGAAAACGTTTAGTTTCCCCATATGCTTACTGAAATTAACCATGTCAAAAGTAATTTTTCGTAACTTTCACAAAAAGCAATTTCTTCAGTGGTATTGCTGGCTCTTTTACGAATTTTTCTATCAAATAAAGGATACTATAAAACTACAACGTGAACGAAAGCCTGATAGCAGTAGAGTAAAAAGCAACTTCTGAGGCCCCCAAAAGCTAGCGAATGTTTCGGGAAGCTGATTTTAGGATTGAAAACAAATGGATGTGTTTTTGTTACAAGCAACGGTTACTTTTTTTTTTTTTTGACACACACGTTTTCGCCTCAGTTTAAATCTAGAACGGAGCTAATTCAAATGTGGTTGAGCTCTGCTCTTGTAAATATCCAACTAATGACTCACAGAAGTTAATTTTCCAGGATATTTTTTCCTGGTATTTTCCATACATTTCAAGCAGTACTGTTGTTGGAGAAAATGTTTCGAGGGTCTCGCCAAAAGAAAAGTTGACTTTAAACCCTTTAGCAATACATTTGCATTATTTTTACAAAAAAAACTAAAAAATATTTCGGGGACGGCCTACCCCTTCCCAAGGCTGCAGCACAATGAAGAGATTCAACGAATTTCAACGTATGATATTAGAAATAAAGATAACATTAAAAAGGGGCAACATTTAAGGGTGAGGGGATTCATACAAGTGTTTCGGTAGTTCAACGCACACGTTTTCAATACAAGAAACAAGAAAATTCTTTATCGACAAGCTCACAAGATGTGAGCTTATATATAGTGGCTCACAAAAGTGTTCATACACTTACCATTTTCTATGAAATCAAGCTTTTTTCAAGAAATAAAATTAATATTTCGGACTGGGTGTTTAATAGTAAGATCTTTGATCTATTCGTAACAAAACTACATGAAATATTTTAATAATTTAACAAAACTTGATTTTTAAGAAATTGATAATCAAAAAGTATCACGATATTGATCTCACAAAAGTCTTCGTAAATTTTGCAGAAATATTTACATAGTTGTAAATAATCTAATTTTTCATTGTTTTATCGTTTAGTTTGTTATTCTTCAGTATCTACAATAGCTTTTAAACGCCTTGGATTAGATTTGGTTAGTTTTTTGTGATATCTACGTCCATGTTTATTCACTCTTTGATCATTATACTGCTTTTTATTTGCTTTTTGTTTTATTGTGGCATTTTCGCACTCTAACCTCCAGTTTTCTCCAATTTTGTTCCATTAGGTTTAAACTAAGTTTAAGGATAACTTGGGTTGTATTTACAAAAGTTTTGGGTAGTTTTAGAGACGCCAAAAACGAACGTTGAAAGCCGTGTGATTCTTACAGTTATCTAGGAAAGAAAAGCAAGTTGCTTCCAGTGCTCAAATTTTGGGCCGATAGTTTTAAATTGCGTTGTAAAATATTTAAATAAACAGTATGCTTCATAAAATATTTAAATAAACAGTATGCACTCCATCAATAAATATAAATTACTAAGTCCTGCTGCTGACAAACACCCTTATTCAAGAACATCTCTATCACCACTTCATTTAACTTTTCCAACTAAGTTCTTAGAATAAAACTCGTAACTTTTTCTCATCCCCCCCCCTTATAATTATCCCCAAAAATGTTAAATTTACTTTTATCTGCAAATATGTCGTTATTCTAAAACATTTGGGGGTTATTTATCATTTATTTTGTGAAGAAAATCCTAAGTGTTATGTTATTTGAACTAACAAAACATTTTCTGAGGTTAAAGTGCCCAAGTATTCCAGCTGTTTAGAAGATTGGGCGAACCTTTTCAGTTGAAATTGAAACATAAAATGCTTCCTTAAATTCTGCAGAAACTTTTATAGCTCTCAATGTAGATTTTTCATAAATTTTCTAACCATAAACCTCAAACAACGTATTACAGGAGGTTTTGCCAGTTGACCCTTTCTTACCTAGGTTTCGCTCCGATTTTTTTCTTCAAAGCATTTTAACACATATTTCATTAAGGAATTATAAATGAATTAACTTAGAGATATTTTGAGCCGACTTACTACTATTATGATGAAAAATAATCCAATTTTTATCGTTGTCTGCTTTTTTCTACAAATACAAGGCATTCAAAAATAGTACATTATTTCGAAGTAAAATAGCAGAAAGTTAAAGTCAAATGCTTTTTCAGTGTCAATACAGTGCAAGAATAATGAAAAAACGACAGATGTGAATTTAAATCAGGAATTGCTAAAAAATATTGTAGTGTACGAAGACTTTTGTGGCATGTTATTTCTGTGTGTCTTCGCTTTTTGACTCATTTCAAAGGGAAAATCAGTCAATATTTCAAAAACAAATACAGGATTTTATTCAGAATGATTCAGAGATGATGGGAAAAAATATTGGTCTTCATATCCAAACTCAATTTCAGGGAATTTTTTTTTAAATACAATTTTTTAAGGTGTACGAACACTTTTGTGAGCCACTGTAGATCTAAAGATATTCGACAAAACCTAATCTAACTTTTTTTGAAAGTTTTGGCATCCATAAAAAGCATACATCTTGTTATACTATGAGTCTATTTCGTTGTTATACAAATTGAAAAAAAAAAAAAAATTACACATCATTTATCGCGAAAAAAAATCTTGCTTTAATAACTCAACAGTGAAGCTTCAACTGTATCAATATTTTATTTCTAAATACTACTTTCGCCGTAAAGTAGTGACCCATATCGAATAATTATGCAAATGTCTTCAACAATCAGAGACTTTTATTGAACGGTGTCACGTAATCAACAGTTAGCTTGTGTTTAGCCTCCTAATTGAACAGAGTATCAGTTTCATTCCATGTGACTCTTTCCGGATTGTGATTCCGTCCATGGTCGCTCGATCCTCCGCTATCGAATGCTCACGCACCTTTTAAAGCGCCGACACTCTTGAAAAGGAAGGAGAGGTCCTCACGCAATCTAATTTCAAAGCCTCCCCCCCCCCCGTTTCATTCTTCTATTTCATACACACCTGCTCCTGCACCGTTGCCTCATTTCGGGTTCAAAGGATGGATAAAGTTATATAAAGAGTTCAAGTGGGCCATAAATTGGAAATTAAAATTCGTTTTTGCGGTTTCTTCTTGGCCTTTTTTTTTCCAACTCCAAAACGTAAGGCCTTGAGGCGTATCCGCTCAAGTCAAGATAAGGAAATTAGCTTTGTTTTATTGCCGAGAAAAGGCCCGGGATAAATGATTTTTAAATGCACAAAGGAGTTAAAGGAAATGGATAAAGGTAGTGTGTTTAAAACTATGACCAAAAGGTTCCTACGTCCGCCTGGGAAGGCTGCTAATAGTACAGTTGTAACTGTCAGCGGGTCGTGGGAACTCGTAAAATGCTTAAAATATTAACAAAAGAACTTGAAGTTCGGAAAAAGTTTTTGACAATCCGTGGAATCGCTAGCAGAACCACAATTTACCTCTTTGGAAAAGAGGGGGGGGAGGGTAAAAGTCCTCACCTACAAAAAGCTTATGTAATGAATTGATATTATTTTCAGAAACAAATGTTCTCGGGGTTGACTTCCGTCTCTCCCCCCCCCCCCCCATCCCATCCGTCCTAGCTGCGCACTTGTGTGATGTATTAATGAATATGTTCTCAGAAATTTTTCATCAGTCAAGTGAGGGGAGAGAGGACGAAATGATCTGTGCATAGTCCAAAGAAAGCCCATTTTCCAGTGAGGTAAGAAGCCCGTCTAAAATAATGTATTTACATACATGTTGGTATTCTATTTCGATAAAATATGAGTTGAGTTTATACACTTCACGTCAGAAGAAATTACGATTTTTTTTTTTCAACTCTTCAGAAGTACTTCAACGCAGACTCAGTTCATAAACTGCTGATGGGGGGGGGGGTATGAGCATGTTTAGCTTACAGGTTAATTTAAAACACTGGGTGCAGGGTACTGAGACTTCTTTTTCAACTTCACTACGACGCCGAAATTGTAGAGGTCTCAGTGACTCACACTTGCCGCGGTTTACAGTGGCATTTAATATTTAAATCCGATAAACCAATTTAATCGTTTATTTCGAAAAGGTAACATCTCTATTTTGATCTCCTCTGTCTCTTTAGAAAATTAAACAGCGCACGGTTATATTTTTGAATGTCATAATCAATGAAAAAATGCCTTTAGTTAAGTACGCAATTACTGCAATAATTTACCAAATAACCATTGATTATGACATTCAAAAATATAACCGTGCGCTGTTTAATTTTCTAAAGAGACAGAGGAGATCAAAATAGAGATGTTACCTTTTCGAAATAAACGATTCAATTAAATTTGATAATTGCGGGGATCCCTTCATTTGAAAGTTCCAGGCTAAAAAAATGAGAAAAGGTTTGAACGTCTCAAAGCCCTACCCCCCCCCCCCCCACCCCAATGTCTCTCTCAGAGGAAAACGATTACCTCAATTTAACAACATTCAAGAGAAACACGATTGTTGAAAGAACACTTTGCTGAATGATTGGCCGTTCAGCTCATCAAAAAAAGTGATTATGCTCAAAACGTTTTCATGCAGACAGTCTAAAAATAGTACTAATAACACTCAGTTTTATGTTCCTATCAGAATGCTGAGTTGATGTTTTTTTTTTTCTCTTAATAGTGTTTATTATTAAAAGAGAAGGAAAGAACGCGTTTCGCGAAAACGCAGTCATTTTAAAAAAGATAAAATAATGTAGAAAAAAATCTATTTATTTCCAAAAGAAATCTCGACCTTCAAAATTTTCAAAAGCTTCAACTTGGGATTGTTGGTCTGCTAATTGTGTGCTCCCCCTCGCGAATCATCTTTCTTTTATTTTACCTTTTTCGTTCCTAATTTGTAGAAAAATAAAGGCTTCAAAATGTTACTTCTCCGAAGCCCTCTCTCCCACTAAAATCATTACGGGGCATCTTAAACTTTGTTTTCTGGACTTCAATTTCACAAAATTTCCGGGGAAGAGTCTCCGAACAGTTAAAAACATCGAAAAGCTTTTCAACTCGAGCTTTAGAAACTTCAATTTTGAAATACTGCAGTGTCCCTTACATTACCAAATATGAATTTATACTCACGTGTTTAAAACTTCAATTTCGCGAAATATATTCTGACAGGTTCCCTTTTATCTAATATTATCGAAAATTGTAGTTCTGAAAACAAAAATGCAAGCAATGTCGGAAAATTTAAGGGGGAAAACCTTTTGGAACAGCAGCCTTTGAAATCCTCCTCCTAATACCACGGGTTTACTGCATAATAACTTCATTTTTAGGACTTAAATTTCGAAAACTTTTTAAGGAAGAGCCACAGAATCCTCCTTCCGATAACATCATAAAAAATAATCTACCACTGCGTTTTTGGAACTTCAATTTTGAAAAATAGAAGAGGTGGGCGGGGGAAGCAGATTTCTATCTATTGTCCAAAAAATTGATTGGGAACAGTTCTTGAGCCTAATCAACCACACCCTTACGATAAATATTGACTACTAGCGGTACCCGCACGGCTTTGCCCGTGGTATAAAATTAAAAGTTCATTTGTAAAATAATTGTAAAAACAGAAAAAATGCTCTATTTTAGTTGTAATTCAACTATAATTCCTTTAAAGTATGATATAAAAATCTGGTATGGACCCCACGCTACTTAATTTTACGTGTAAATTTCTTGGTAGATGCCTTAAGTGCTAAAATAGTGCTTGGAGTGAGCAAGATAACAGTTCAAACATTTATATCCCTAGTTTGCCACGAAACAATGCAAAAAAAAAAAATGTTTTACAATGATTAATCTTCTAAATATCGCTGATTTTAACATCATTCAGTGGATTTTTCACAAAATATCGCCAATAGCGCCAAATTGAGTCCAAATAAAAAAAAGAAAACATTTTTTTCGCCAACTTGGCGATTTGTCGCCAAATTGGCGGCAAACACTTGATGACCAAAAGCTTGGCGATATATTGCCAAGTGGTCGCGCCAATTCATATCACTTTTGTCTGCATTGAAATGAACACAGATTTACTCCATAAAAGAAGTAAAACACCCCCTTGGAACATTCGAATACAACCCCAAGGGGAGATGGACAAAAATAAGCTAAAAGAGAAAATAAGAAGAATTTTGTTGCTCACAGAAACCAACAGAAATCTTACCAAAGTTTAAAAAAAGAAGAAAGTTTTCTTTCCTAGCTTTAAAAATAAAATAATACATTTTCCGAAACGAAGCACTTTAAAAAGAACGATGCAATAACGCAATTGATACGATATTTGGTTAATCTGTGCTTTAGGTACCCTTTTCTCGCTAAATGGGCGATAGGCGCGCCAAGCGTGGTAACCATGGCTATTTTGCGTAGCGCCGGGAAAAAGACAGAGTTGCCAGAGAATTAAAGCAAAAAAATACTACGCCTCCTCTAAAAAAAATATTACAAAATACTACTGTTTCCAAATGTTGCCAAAATCAATGTTGCTGAAATGCGAAATCTATGAAAATGAAAAAAAAAATAAATAAATCCGCCAAATCTTTTAATTAAATCATTAGTATATTGGAAACAGGGTTGCCGGAAAAATACTACGCTCCTTATTTGGGTCGAAAAAATATTACCGTAGTATCAAAAATACTACGTCTGGCAACGCTGGGAAAAGAACGAAACAAAAATAGGTATGAACACGTAACCATGGTAACAACATGAAAAGTTGATTTCCGTTGATAAAATAATTGATTTCATCTCTCTTTTAAAAAAAATTTTATTCTCGAGATGAACCATTTTAGAATCGTTTGGCTTGCTTTACTGAAGGTAAGCCTTGAATTCCGGGATTCTAAAAACAGTTGTTACAGCTCTCCTGATGATCGTAGAAACTTCGAAAAAACTTCATTTTGTGCAGAAAATTTCAAGCTTTCGAATGACATAAGACTTGAAAATGTGTATGAAATATTTCTTTCCTATTTTATCGAATTTCCGCTAAGAATTCGAATAGAAAAAGAACGAAATGGAATTTTCGGAAAATCGCTTCGAGGTGCAAAACTACTTGCTACAAACTAATTTTGTGCCAAGTGGCGTAAAAATCGACCGAACGGTTTTGGCGCTACGCGCGTGACAGACAGACAGACAGACCCACCTTCAGCTTTATTATTAGTAGAGAAGATATTATCACGTATATAAGCTTCAATTTCTAAAAGTTGCCTCGGAGCCCTTCATACGTTTTTTCCCTCTAACATCACCAAAAATATAAAAATGCATTTTACAAATTACGATTTCAAAAAATTTCATGGGAGTGAACCCCCAAATTCCCCTTCCAAAGCCAGAAGCTGGATCCGCCCTTACTTCTAATTACATCAAAATCGTTTGAGACTACTTTTTGCAGAGTTCCAAATATTAATCACCGAGTACTAAATATGGTCTACAACACATTTTTAGGACTTAAATTTCAGAAAAATTTCGAATAAGGTTCCCAATATCCCTCTCTCTAATACAGTGAACTCTCACTTATACGCCGCCTCATTTATGCGCCTTTTTCACTTATACGACGATTTTAAATAGTCCCAGCACATTCCATAGCAAATGAATCGTTTATTTCGAAAAGGTAACATCTCTATTTTGATCCCCTCTGTCTCTTTAGAAAATTAAACAGGGCACGGTTATATTTTTGAATGTCATAATCAATGGTTATTTGGTAAATTATTGCAGTAATTGCGTACTTAACTAAAGGCATTTTTTCATTGATTATGACATTCAAAAATATAACCGTGCGCTGTTTAATTTTCTAAAGAGACAGAGGAGATCAAAATAGAGATGTTACCTTTTCGAAATAAACGATTCAAATAATGATAGTATTGTTCGTTTATGCGTCGCTCTAAATATAAATATTTCATACTTATGCGCCGAATTTTCCCTAAAATGTATGTAAATTTATTTATTTTCTTTAAAAAAAAGGCATTTTTCTTTACTTTCCTCTTTAATCTTTCGCCTTTATTGCTCACGGAAGGCATTATTTCCGCAGGAACTAGAGAGGGACAATTATCTGTTATGCATCGTTTTAAAGGGAACAGTTTGTAATTAGGTATGCTACAACTTTTGTTTTCTCTTAATCATTATAGTTACGTTACAGTAATTGCCAAACTGTTTTAATATCTCCCTTTTCTATAGAAACATTCTTATTCACTCTCTCATTAGAACCTATGTTGAGTTTTAGTCCTTTAAATAGGCTTGTTCACTGATACGTCTCTCTCACTTATGCGCCTTTTTCTGTTGGTCCCTAGGGCAGGCGCATAAGTGAGAGTTCACTGTATCTCTAATATCATCCAAGTATTTTCACAACAATAGATAAATTCACAACAATAGGACGCCTAGATTGCCGTCATTTTTAAATTAATTAGGCTGAACAGAATTGAAGGACTTGGGTGATGAAGGGGTTATGTGACAAAACCGAAATTGCGAGTAATTTAAGTTCAAAGTTTTATTGTTGCAGCTTTTCTGTTTTCCGGTTTGTCGTTAAGGGTGCGTATGAAATTGGTCTAATGACATCTACTTTTTGATGCACCAAGTTTTATTTTCTTACCTGTATCCATTGCTTA